>PVJD01005324.1:0-117710 GCA_004026545.1 Mormoops blainvillei | reverse complement strand
AAAGCAAACCATTTTTAGAGATCACCTCAGGTCACTTATGGGAAGAACCAAAATACATTCAAATTTCAGCTTTGATTTCATATTTGAACCATGGTTTATTTAGAATTATGTTCTTCATTTTTCAATATTCAGTAATTTTTTCTACATCTATTTTTATGACTTCTAATTTAATTCCTTTGTAGGGATACAAAATTAAAAGAGTGTATATTCTGTCTGTGGACCCCTTCTGTTGTTTTTATATCTTGGCAATTGAGAATAATGATACATTGAACATGATGGTCCATCTATCTCTTCAAAATAGTGATTTCAAGTGGGTAAAAAACATGAAGGGATTAAGAAGTACACACGCCATTCAGAATGGTCATCATAAACAGATCAACAAACAACAAGTGCTGGTGAGGATCTGGAGAAAAAGGACACCTAGTGCACTGTTGGTGGGAATGCAGACTGATGCAGCCACTGTGGAAGACAATATGAAGTTATCTCAAAAAACTAAAAATGGAACTGCCTTTTGACCCATCCATTCCACTACTGGGATTATACCCTAAGAATCCTGAAACACCAATTTAAAGGAACCTATGCACCCCAACGTTCATGGCAGCACAATATACAATAGCTAAGACTAGGAAGCAACCTAAGTGCCCAATGGTAAATGAGTGGGTCAAAAAACTATGGTACATTTACACAATAGAATACTATGCAACAGAAAGGAAGAAGAAGCTACGATCATTTGCAACAGCATGCATGGATCTGGAGAACATTATGCTAAGTGAAATAAGCCAGTTGGCAAAAGACAGACAGCATATGATCTTACCTGTAAGTGGAATCTAATCAACATAAGAAACAAGCAAGCAAAATATAACTAGCAACGTTGAAATAAAAAACAAACTGACAGTAGCCAGAGGGGAGGAGGAGAGGGATGACAGGGGAAAGGGAGGGTACGTGTCACCAAGGAACATGCATAAAAGACCAATGGAAAGCCAAATGGGGGAAGGGTTGAGGGTGGAAGTGGGGGTGGGTGGGGCGAGGGAAAGTGGTGGTGGGAAAATGTTGACAAAATAAATAGACAGGGGAAGGCTAAGAAGAGTATAGGAAATTAAGAAGTCAAAGAACTCATATGTACAACCCATGGACATGAACTAAGAGGTGTGGGAATGATGGGATAGGGTGCAGTATGGAGGGAATAAAGGAGGAAAAAAATGGGACAACTGTAATAGCATACTCTATAAATTATACCAAAAATAAAATGTAAAAAGAAATAAAATCTTTTAAAAAAGAAGTACATACTGATAGTTACAAAATAGTCATGGGGATGTAAAGTGCAGCATAGGGAATATAGTCGATAATATTGTAAGAACTATGTATGGTGCCAGGTAGGTATTGTATATATCAAGGGAAACACTATAAAATGTTTGTCTAACCACTATGCTGCGTGCCCGAAACTAATACAAAATAATATTGAATGCAAATGTAATGGAAAAAAAAATAAAGTAGTGGTTTCAGCACATATCTCCTAAGAACAAGGATATTCTCCAAAATAAACACAATACTATTATCACACACAAAGCACTTAATGTTGGTTTAAATCTATTATATAATTGCCTGCGTATTGCTGAGTCTAACTGAAAGATATGCAGATGTTCATTGTAAACTGTAATAATTTCTTTAATTTAAAATGTTTAAAATTATGCATCACACATCAATGTTTCTCTCCCACTCTTTCTTTCTGCCTTCCTTCCCCTCTCTCTAAAAGTACATATAAAAATAAATAGCATTTGTTTAAAAATATATCATACATAACTTTAAATGTTTAAAATTATTCTTAGTTTATCAAATAAACAGTTAAACTCTCCTTTCATATGACTGTCTACCATTCTTCAGTCCTCTCAATTTAATTCCTGCAATTAACCACTGTTGACAGGTTGGAATGCCCTTTTCAGACTTTCGGACACACTCAGAAATATAACACATTTTAACTTACCAAAAAAGGATTGTGATTTTATATTGGTCTGTGTCTTGAATTTCCCACTTAATGTATCATGTAATTATCTCCAGGTTTATAAGTATGGATATGCCACCCTATTTTCCCAGCTTCATAGTAGTTCATTGTATAGTTTTACTACCATTAATATATTAAATATTCAGTGGATATTTAGAGTCTTCTCATTGTCCAAATGACCACACTTACAGATAAATAAGTTTTTATGTATAGTTATATAGTTATAGTAAGTTTTAAAACCATGCAACCAGAAATACCCTGTGTTGGTGAGTGGGAGAACTCCCCCCACTTCTTTAGTTCCTATGGCTGAATGGGTAAAAAAGTCTAAAATAGACATAAGCCTAGATTAGCTGCTAAAAATTATAACATAGACATAAGACTAGATTAACAGGACTAGATTAAAATCCAATTTAATATGTTTGCATGGGGGATCATAATATTATGATGTTCAGATAATAAAATAAGGTTCAAAGAAATGATCAAACCAGGTACATTTTTATACTTTGTGGAGAAAGAGACAATGCATTTGTGAGAAATTGACAAGACAAAAAGAGAACTCATTAGAAAGGAATCTAAGCAAGGTTTGGGTATTCATTAATGAGGAGTTTCAACAAAATGGTAAATTACAAAGAGGAAACAACATGTTTATCTAGATTTTTTGGGTCTGAGTTGTTTAACTCTAGTGTTACAGGGTGGTCCAGGAATGTAGGAATGCAGAGAAAGTTTTTCACATGGGAGATTTATTTGCTGCATCCAAGGAGACAATAGAGGGTCAGTTTGGCACCCACTCCTTGTCCAGTAACTTTGATTCAAAATAATCAATATATAACTGAGTAATATTTTCAGGTGGCCTGTCTTGAGCCCCAACACCTGATAAACACAGGGAAAGACAAAATATTGTTGTATGTGAAACACAGAGTATATTTTTTATTATTATTTATTTATTAATGGATTATTTTCTATATGAACGACTGTAAAACTACTTTTGTCCCATGCTGTATATCTTTACATATGTATGTGCATTTACTTTGTATAAATCTTCTATGGATAGATTCATAAGTCAAGAGATATGAGTATTCTTAATTTACTATTGCCAAATCACCCTATATGTTTCTTCAATTTATATCTCATCAAGAGTGAATATGATTGCTTATATTCCTGCATAACCACCAACTTGTAAGGTGAAAATGTTTACTCATTATTTTAATTTGCTCCTTGGATTTGTTAAGTGTGATTGCTCTAAATGTGGTCATGGTGACTTGCTTATTTTTACGTTGGACTTATATAGTTTTAATATCAATGAAATGACATTTAAATGCTTTAAAAACTGCTCAGTCTGTAGCTTATTTTTTTAACTCTGTATCTTTAATTGAACAGAGGAGTTTTTTCTAAATTAAATTGTATCCACTGTTTTCTTAATAATTTGTACATTTTTAGTTCAGTTTACTAAGCACTTCCATATTCTGCAGTCAGTAGTTATTTTTCTATATTTTTTCTATAGTTTTAAAATTCTGCTCTTTATCTTTAGATACTGGAACTGCCTGTGATTCATTTTTCTAAATGATGTGATGTAGTCATTCATTTAAACTATTTTTATATTTGGATAACTAATTACCTCAGCACTGATTTATAATGGCAACTTTTTCATATATCAAAGGTCCATGTATTCATCAATCTTTTTCTGGTAGTCTTTTCTATTCCATTGGTCTTTTTGTGTATAACTGATCCAGTTCCACATTGACTTACATAGTATGGTTCCCCAAAAATCTGAAAAATTGGTAAGGCAAGTCAGTCTGCCATGTTAGTTTTCTTTATAAGTGTCTCGGCTATTATTGCCTGATTAATCTTTTAATATTAATTTTTCAAGTTCCAAAAGAATCATTAATTAGGAATTTTGATTGGGATTTCATTAAATGTATAGTTTAATTGGGTGAAAGTATTAAAATTTTATGATGTTGTCTTTCCATTGATAAAATAGAATTTTTTTATCTAGTCAGATTTTCCTTCATGTTTTAAAATAAAATTTTGTAATATCCTCCACGAGAATCTTCTAAATTTTTTTATTGTTGTTCAATTACAGTTGTCCCCATTTTTCTCCCATTACTATCCCCTGCCCTACCCACCCCACACCTTCAACATTCAATTCTTCCTCCCATTTTCTTTGTCCAATGGGTCTTTTATACATATTCCTTGACTTGATTCTTCCCCTTCTTTCCCCCATTATATCCTTCACCCATCCCCTCTGGTTACTGTCACTTTGTTCTTTATTTCAATGTCTCCGGTTTTATTTCTAATGCGTGTTTGTCTTATTTTTATTAAAAATTATGGTTGCTCAAGTACAGTTGTCTCTATTTTCTCCCCACCACTTCCCGCATGCCCCGCACATCTACCCATTCCACCCTCAATTTTACCGCCATTTGGCTTTGTCCATGTGTCCTTTATATATGTTCCTTGATGATCCTTCCCTTATTGTCCCCCATCACCCCTCTCCCCGAACCCCATTGGTTACTGTTAGTTTGTTCTTTATTTTAATGTCTGTGGTTCTATTTTGCTTGCTTGTTTGTTCTGTTGATTAGCTTCCACTTAAAGGTGAAACAATATGGTATTTGTCTATCACTGCCTGGCTTATGCCACTTAGCATAATGCTCTCCAGTTCCATCCATGCTGTCATGAAGGGTAGGAACTCCTTCTTCCTTTCTAATGAGTAATATACCATTGTGTATATGTGCCATAGATTTGTATCCATTCATTTACTGATGGGCACTTAGGTTACTTCCAGCTCTTGGCTATTGTAAATTGTGCTACTATGAACATTGGGGTGCATAGGTTCTTTGAACTGGTGTTTCAGGATTCTTATGGTAAAATGCCAAAAGTGGAATTGCAGGGTCAAAATGTAGTTCCATTGTTAGTTTTCTGAGGAAATTCCATACTGTTTTCCACAGTAGCTGCACTAATCTGAATTCCCAACGAGAGTACACAAGGGTTCCATTTTCTCCACAACCACTCCAGCACTTGTTGTTTGTTGATTTGTTTATGATAAACATTCTGCAATTTCTTATTTTTAAAAGATTTTATTTATTTATTTTTAGAGAGAGGGAAGGGAGGAAGAGAGAGAAACATTAATGTTTGTTACCTCTCCTACATTGCCAACTGAGGACCTGGCCTGCAGCCCACGCATGTTCCCTAATTGGGAATTGAACCAGAAAACCTTTGCTTTGCAGGCTGGCACTCAATGCACTGAAGGGCACCAGCCAGGGATGCAATTTCTGTATACTGACTTTGTATCCCACTGTTTTGCCAAATTCACTTACAAGGTCAAGTAGTTTTTTGGTGGAGTCTATAGGGTTTTCTATGTAAACTATCACATCATCTGCAAACATTGACTGTTTTATTTACTCCTTTCCAATTCGGATGGCTTTTATTTCTTTTTCTTGTCTGATTGCTGTGGATAGGACTTCCAATACTATGTTGAATAGAAGTGATGAAAGCAGGCATCCTTGCATTTTTCCTGATCTTAGAGGAACAATTTTAGGTTTTGACCATTGAGTATGGTGTTGGCTGTAGGTTTCTCATATGTGGTCCTTATTATGTTGAGGTATGCCCCCTCTACTCCAACTTTGCTGAATGCATTTATCATAAATGGGTGATGTATCTTATCAAAAGCTTTTCCCACATCTATTGATATGATCATGTGATTTAACCAATCATGTGATTTAACTGATATATATATATTATTATTAACTGATATATATATTTAACTGATATATATATGATCATGTGATATATATATATATATATATATATATATATATATATATATATATATATATATATATATATATCTCAGTTAAGTCCATTTGATCTAGGGCATTTTCCAATGCTGCAAAATACTTGTTGATATTTTGTTTGGAAGATGTATCCATTGTTGACAGTGGTGTGTTAAAATCCCCTAGGATTTCCCATCCTAGGGAATGTTGAGCATTCTTTCATGTCTATGTGCCTTATGTATGTCCTCCTTAGAGAAATGTCTGTTCAGGTCCTTTGCCCATTTTTAAATTGGATTGTCTTCCTGGTGTTGAGTCTTATGAGTTCTTTATATATTTTGAAGATCAAACCATTGTACAAGGTACCATTGGAAAATATATTTTCCCATACAGTTTGTTCCCATTTCATTTTGCTGATGTTTTCTTTAGTTGTGCAGAAGTTTTTTGTGTTTTTTTTTAATTTGATGTAGTCCCATTTCTTTATTTTTTCTTTATATTCCTTGCCCTAGGAAATATATTGGTGAAGTTATTACTGCATGGGATATCTGTTATTTTCCTGCCTATGTTCTCCTCTAGGACTTTTATGGTGTCATGACTTATATCTAAGTCTTTTATCCATCTTGAGTTTATTTTGGTCTATGGTGTAAGTTGGTGCTTGAGTTTCGGGTTTTTTTTTTTCCCCACATGTAGCTGTCCAGATATCCCAGCACCATTTATTGAAGAGGATATTTTTACTCCATTCTATGCTCCTGCCCACTTTCTCAAATATTAATTGACTATAGATAAATGGGTTTATTTCTGGGATCTTTATTCTGGTCCATTGATCCTTGTGTCTGTTCTTATGCCAGTATTTGACTGCTTTTAGTACAGTGGCCTTGTAATATAATTTGAAATCAGGTATTGTGAACCCTCCTCTTTTGTTCTTCTTTGTCCAAATTGTTGAGGCTATTCAGGGTCATTTATGGGTCCATTTAAATGTCTGAAGTATCGGTTAAAGTTTTGCTCCTATTCCACTATTCAGAGAATGTTTAAGGAAAGCATTACAATCTCTGTATTTTATGGAAGGAGAAACAAAATCCAAAATTAAACTTATTTATTTTTTTACATATCTAGTAATAATGAAGATTGCAAATAAAAGCCAACTGGCATTTTTCTCACGATACTATTATTATATCTAAGGCATCTCTATTCATCCTTGACTTGAGTCTTCTGTTCACCCCCATAGATATGAACTACTTTAAAATCTTATTAATTATTAGTGGAATAAGTTTTGAATAATCATTCTTATCAATTACTACTACTGCCACCCTAACCTAGTTTCCTCAATTTCTTATACCTGAAGTCATGCTATTGTTCCTTAACTGAGTAGCTTGCTAAAAATTTTTTTCTACTTATCTTTCCTATGCCAAAACCCACAGAGGCTCTTAGGGTCATTTTTCTGGAGTATTACTCATCATTTCCAGTTCTAGTTTAAGTAGACTACAATAGCTGAAAATACAATTACTCTTCCTCACTTTAGCATGCAATATTGATTCCACTTTGCCAAGCTATTTTTCCCTGGTCCACTTAATCTTAGCTTGTGCTACTCTCCAACTTGCATGACTTAATCTTGGAAGCCCTGTCTTATAATTCCCTGATATCTTTTACATTTACTCTTGTTTTGTGTCCTGTCCTCTGCCATATCCATAATTGGAAATTTTTCCCAATTTTGCAGATTATCATTTTAGCTTCCATATATTTTCATGATTTTTTTCCTTTCTGATAAACCATAAACCCACCAGTACTTATTCAAATATTATGCAATATCTAACACTTTGCCTTTAGCAAAGGCTAGGCTTATCTACTCTTAGTACACAAGATCAAAGTTTATACCTAATATGCTTTTTATATCTGCTTGAACACTAGTTCAATAGTAAATGTTCAAGAAACACTGCCTTAATCACATTTGCTTCTAATGCCCAGGAAAATAATTAATATAAACAGTTTGAGGAACTTTTCTTTATAAAACATGGCAAACTGTTGGGGAAATTTTTGAAAATTATCTTAGAAAAATAAACAGAAATGCAAGGCCAAATATGCAGTCCATGAATAAACCTCTATGAAAATATTTACTGATTATTTTTCTTTTTTTCTAAATATTTTATTTATGTATTTTTAGAGAGACAGGAAGGAAGAGAGAAAGAGAGAAACACATCAGTGTGTGGTTACCTCTCACGTGCCACCCACTGGGGGCCTGGTCCACAACCCAGGCATATGCTCTGACTGGGGAATAAAACCAGCGACTTCTTGGTTCGCAGGCCAGTGCTCAATCCACTGAGCCACACCAGCCAGGGTTTACTTATTATTTTTCATGTGTAGATTTCCTAATTATAGTAAGACTAAAATATTGAGGTTTAATGTTATCAGCAAGTGCATTTGAATATAATCATTTCATGAGATAAGTAAAACAATGTTTTTAAATTAACGCAATGTCTGGTACCTACAAGGTGTTTCCTGTATGTCTTTTCTTTCCTTATGTGAAGTTAATAAAAAAAAATGAAGTAACATTAACAAATGTAATATTTTCCTCAGATCTGTGTACAGTTAATCTGTATTATGTATTCTATGGATTTTCTGCTTCTGTTTATCACTGGATATTTTATTTCAAGTGACATACTATTTTCTGATTTTTATATTTAATGGTATGCTTAAGAAGCTTCTTGGTTTCTGATACCTAGTCCACTTTACAAAATTAATTTGATATGCTGTACCTCTCAGGTCCAGAGTACATGTAGGATATGCAAACACTTCATTTTTATTTTATTATCCTGCACCTACATTAAAATTGTATTTTTATAACTTTTGGCACACTGGAATTTTTTGGAGATAAAGAATGTCTTTTTAGATTTCCATGACATCTTTGTAAAAGGTTTTCTCATTTATGGTACTCCTTCTTTCAGATTGCATGGAAAGGGTTTACAATGTGTTGTTTAAACAGGGTTAATATAAGAATCTTGTATTTACAAGCCAATTTAATGCATATGAAGCTGACATTTTGGTGTAACTCATAAACTATCTGTTGATGTTGAGTGGGAGCAGAATATGTTATCCCAAAATGTGCTACCTGGCATGTGGATTGTTTGTATCTGAAGGCAATTTAAACACAGGGAAGGTTTGTTTTCCTTTTGTTCTTCCCCTTCTCTTTCTTCTTCTTCTTCTCTTTCCTCCTCCTCCTCCTTCCCCTCCTTCTTCTTCCTTTTTAACTGTCTAAAAGCATTTAGATAGAGGGCTTATACCAGCAATAAAGCAAATACCAAATATAAATTTTCATTGTCCTGTAAATTTTTCCCTCCCTTTGAAGCTTCAAACACCTACCCACTCCCCCTTAGCTTGGAACGGTTTATAAGTCTTTAGTATCTGGTAGCCTTTGGAGCTTGTCCATGTACAAAATGTTTTATTCTCTTATTAATCTGTCTTATATCAATTTAACTATTGGCCAGTCAGAGGACCTAGAAGAGAAGGGAAATATTTTTCCTCTCCTGCAGTGTGTGTGTGTGTGTGTGTGTGTGTGTGTGTGTGTAATTTTAATTTTTGAGGTTTGAAACAAAAAAAATCATAAAGCAATGTCCATGTTTTGCATTAAAATATATTTTGTAAAACAGATTTTCTTCCACTTTTGTCTCAGTAATGTTAAATACATATTTATTCAAGAAAATGAATGCTATTGACCAATATATACAGTGATTTTCAAACTTGTTTCAGTCAATAATCCCCTGGACCTCTGAAGCTGCTTAAAAATACTGCAGGACCTATTAAGAATCCATAGGCAAAGCCAAAGGGGGCTAGGATTGAGGGTGGGAGTGAGGGTGGGTGGGGCAGGGGAAAACGATGGTGGGAAAATGGAGGCAACTGTACTTGAACAACAATACAAACTAAACAAGAAATAAAAAAGAATCTGAAAATTCATTTTTCCTAAAAATGCTGCTTCATCAAAATATAACCAAATCTTAAACACATTACTCTTACTTAAAGTAAAATTTGTTGAAGACATTGATTTTACAGGCACTGAAATACTCTAACCCAAAATAGACCATTAAAAGTGCCTTGTGACACTCTAAATTTGCTTCATCCTACTGTTACTAAGAATTAGAAGCAGCACAAAAATGCTGACAAGTTTATTTTTTGTGCATATTTGGCGGTCTTCATTTCAAATAAAATCTGCTGAAAAAAAAAACTGTTAGCTATAAGTTTTAAATGTGTTAGATAGTTTTCATTTAATAGAAAATTACACTGGATACAGCTCTGTATCAAACTTATATACCACCATTAAATATCAAAAAATTTCAATTGATGTGTTTGTATTGATGTTTTTTTAAAATTTTTTAAAATATATTTTACTGATTTATTTTTTTTGTTTTTTAAATTATATTTTATTGATTATACTATTACAGTTGTCCCATTTTTTTCTCCCCATTATTCCCATCTGCTCTGCACCCTTCTTCTAACAGAATTCCTCACCCCCTTAGTTCATGTCTGTGGGTTGTATATAAAAGTTCTTCAGCTTCTCCATTTCCTATACTATTCTTAACCTCCCCCTCTCTATTTGTACCTGCCGTTTATGCTTCTTATTCTCTGTACCTTTTCCCCCATCCCCCACCCTCCCCCTCCCTGCCGAAAACCCTCCATGTGATCTCCATTTCTGTTATTCTGTTACTGTTCTAATTGTTTGCTTAGTTTGTTTTTGTTTAGGTTCAGTTGTTTATAGTTGTGAGTTTGTTGTCATTTGAATGTTCATAGTTTTTATTTTCTTCTTTGTCTTAGGTAAGTCCCTTGAACATTTCATATAATAAGAGCTTGGTGATGATGAACTACTTTAACTTTACCTTGTCAGGGAAGCACTTGATCTGCCCTTCCATTCCAAATGATAGCTTTGTTGGATAGAGTAATCTTGGATGTAGATCCTTGACTTTCATGAATCTGAATACTTTCCAGGTTTTTCTGGCCTATAAGGTTTCTTTCGAGAAATCAACTGATAGTCTTATGGTAACTCCTTTGTAGGTAACTGTCTCCTTTTCTCTTGCTGCTTTTAAGGTTCTCTCTTTATTTTTAACCGTGGGTGAATATTTCATTTTAATCAAGGTTAATTGTTGAAAGTAGTAGAATTAACAGAGGACTCCGTTCCACTCTAAATTTTCTGAACATTTCCTCATATTCCTTTCCTTGTAGTTTGCTAATATCTCCAAACTTAAAATATGCAAACACAAAGAAAGAGTGAAAATAAAAAAAATGTAATTCTAAAAGATGTCACTTTATTTCTTTTAACACCACTTTTTCAATTTGCAATATTTTATTATATTCTAGATGATTTTAAGATACCTTGTTTTTTTTATCTATCTTTTTATATATTACCTAAAGATGGCCACAGGTCACAATTTTACTTTGACTCTGTGGACTAAATATGATATGCCTCTTCTTTCCTGAATAAGGACAGTATGTATATGTAGGAACTCAGAATGTTGAATTGATTTTTATTTATTTGACTCATTGATTGATTTTGACCAATTACTCTAATCAGTAACTTTTAGTTTGGTGGACAGTAATTCATATAATAGTGTCAGGAACTACTCAAATTATATTTGAATGTTTCAATTTATTATGCTTCAAGAAAGAAACAAAAAAGAAGTTTTAGTTAATCGGGTTAATACTAGTCATCAAGCCCTCTCTCACACATAGAAATGTTCTGTGAATGTACAAGTTCAAGTTTTAGGTAATATTCAATTAATGCAGATGGCTCTTTAGAAATGTTATTACCTTATTCAAGATTATTTTAAAATATGTATAATCTATTTTAAAACAGGAAAAAAAGACTCATGGTTCTGGACAACAGTGTGGTGATGGCTAGGGAGAGTGGGGTATAAAGGAATTAAAGAGTAATTAAAATATATAATAAAGATTAAATAAAATATAGGAAAAAGTATACTATACAAAGAGAAAAGTATCAGTGTCTTCTAGGAGCAACCATATCTACATTATGATTGAGGATTCCTAGAAAGTGAATTTGATAAGCAATAGAATAAAGAAAATGTGCACATCAGATATGAAAGAGCTGGCAAGAATAAAAATGCATAAAATTTAAGATTTCTCTTTCTGGAGGATATAAATAATTACAACAAGACACTAGAATTATAATAATTACAGTACACAGGGTAAACTACAAAATAAAGTTTTGTTTTGTTTTTTTACCAATCAGGGAACTGAAGTTTGAAAGACATCTAGTAATCTAAAATCCAAAATATAATGTTTTCTCCTAAGAGTAAAAACCCTTATAAAAGCTTTAATAATTGGTGTAGCAGTGGAAAGAGGAATAGAATAATAATACTGACTAGGGTAGGAAGAAAGCAGAATAACTAATATTTTTTTTTAGGCAATGCATGGACTTCATGACAGTTTTAAATAGAAAAAAATGATATTAAATCATGCAAATTATCAAAACTGACACAAGAAATAGATTTTTAGAATAGACACACAGCCATTTGAAAATGACTGTTAAATCGTATACAACATTTAAGAAAGAAAGGATCAATCTTTTGCAAGATGTTTCAAAAATAGAAGAAAAAGATCACATTTTCATTTATTTTATGAGGCTATTATTTCCCTAAAGCAAAACCAAAAATATTAGAAGAAATATATATACATGTGAGACCTGTCAGGAAAAGTCCAGTCATTCACAATATAACAAAAATGGTTTGTGAAAAATCAGTATAACCTGGAAGCCAAGAAAGTGGACTGGAATGCCCATGGGTGACCAGTGATGACTCCATTGTACTAGTCAGTGGGAGTGGTAGATGCTGTTGAGTGAATATATGTATTGTGTGGCTGTTGCATTCAAAATGACTGAATAAGGAGATCAAGAAATCTGCATCAAATTTTGCATTAAGATGGCACATTCCTCTTCAGAAGCTATTTGGATGATTCAGAAGGTTCCAGCATTGGGAAGCTAGTGACTGGCAGCCTCATTATGACAATATACCCACTTGTGCACCATTTCTCGTGCAGAGGTTTTTGGCAAAACATCAAGTCACCCAAGTGATTCAGCTCCCCCTAAAGCCCAGATTTGTTACTCTGTGACTTCTGGCTTTTCCCAGAACTAAAATCACCTTTGACAGGGAAGAGAGAACTGTGTGCGGTCCCAATGTACCTACTTTGAAGGGGACTGAGATGTCATTGTCCTAGATACAGTGTTTCTTGTATCTTGTATCCCATTCGATAAATGCCTCTATTTTTCTTTCTTTATTTTTACAGTGTGGCCAAGTAAGATTTATACTGTACCAGTAATGCAAAGCTGGTTTAACATCAAATAATCAGTGTAACACACTATATTGATAAAGTACAAAAATCACATGATCATCTCAGCACAGAAAAAGCAATTGACAGAATCCAACACCCATTCATAACAAAAAACACTAAAAAAACTTCTAACAGAAAGGAACTTCCCCAAACCAATAAAGACAATTTACCAAAAACAAACAAACAAAAACAAACCCTACATGGTTAACATTATACTTAATATTTCTCCATGATATCAGACACAAGATGTCCACTCTCTTCGTGTTTTGGGGGGTTATATTATTGTCTATGCCATTATAGTTGTCTCATATTACATGTCTGGATACTTTTGGGGCAGACTATGTGCAAAAATATTCTATTTAACATGAAGGGACAACTCATTAAAATAATAGTGGATTGAATGCAACAAGGGATAAAATTACATTATCAACAAGTATGGTTTATCCCAGGGGTGCATGTTTATGTCAATATAATATAGGAAAATCAATCAGTGGTGGTTCATGTAGCATTTATTAACATGATTGGACTTCATTAAACTTTAAATCTTCTACTCTGTGAAAGAGAATGTCAAGAGAATGAGAAGATAAGCCTAGACATGATGAAGAAAATATTTACAAAAGTCTTATTTGATAAGAAACTGCTACAAAAAATATGTAAAATCTCTTAATATTCAACTGTAAGTAAAAAAGAAAGAAAGAAAGAAAGAAAACTCACTTAAAAATGGGCCAAACACCTCAATAGACATTTCATCAAAGAAGATGCTTAGATGACAAATAAGGCTAAGAAATGCACTTCCACATTATATGTCATCAAGTAAATACAAATTAAAACAATTACATTATACTAAACTCTCATTAGACTAGCTAAAACCCAGAACACTGACATTCAAATGCTGGTGAGAATGTAGAGCAATAGGAACTTTCATTCATTGCTGATAGGTATGAAAAATGGTACAGCCACTTTGTAAGACAGTTTGTTGATCTCTTACAAAACTAAACATATTCTTACCATATGTACCAACAGTCACATTCCTTTATATTTACCCAAAGGAATTGAAAAATGTATATGTACACAGCAGCATGTACATTGATGTCCATAGTAACCTTATGTATAATTTCCAAAAGGTTGGAAGTAACCAGAATGTCCTTTGGTAGGAGAATGAATAAATAAATTGTGATGTACACAGGCTTTGGGCTATTATTCAGAACTAAAAATAAATTAACTATCAAGCCATGAAAAAGACATGGAGGAAACTTAAATGCATAATACTAAGCAAAAGATGCCAAACTAAACAATGCTATATCCTGCATGATTTAAAGAACATGACATTCTGGAAAAGGCACAATTATGGAAACAGTAAAGAGGACAGTGATTTCCAAAGGTTGAGAGAGGGTGCAGATTGAATAGGCAAAGGACAGAGGATTTAGAGGGCATGTAAATATTCTGGGAGAACTGAATGATGGTGGCCAAGAAGATGGGAGCCGAGTCCACTTGCTCTTGCATCCAACTTGGACACTAAGCCGGAGTTCCAAAAAATAAAGTGAACAGTCAAAAGAATCTTAGCTAATATGAAGTTTGGAAGCTAAAGAGTACAGAGGTCACTTCAAACATGCACGTACAAGATGTGGTGGGAATTGTGATTACCAGTCAGTCAGCAGGAGGGGAGAACACACCAAACAATGAGCCAACAACAAGCAAAGCCCAAGTATAACAAGAGAGCCCACACAAACAGAAGAAAGAGCAACACTAAAGCATCCACATCAGGAGATCAAAGTGACTGCACCACTGAGTCCCACAGAACCCCCAACACAGGAGTCCACCCCATGAAGACAGGCAGGCAAAGCAAAGCATTCTGAGATGCAGAGACAAATAAAAAGAGTCACCTAAAATGAGGAGACAAAGAAAGAACCCCCAAACAAAAGGAATGGAGAGATCTCAAAAAAGAGCTAAAGGAAATTAGGACAAGCAATCTATCAGACATAGAATTTTAAAAAATGGTTATAAGGATGCTCAAGGAAATCAGTGAAAACTACAAGGAACTGAGCGTGAACTACAAAGCATGAAAAAGGAAATAGGAACTGAACAAGAATCAGGAAGAAATGAAGAATACAATATCTGAAATGGAAAATACAAGAGAAGGAATTAAAAGCAGGAAGGATGAAGCACAGGACCAATAAGCAAGCTGTAAGACAAAGTAGAAATAAATACCCAGGCAGAGCAGCAAAATGAAAAATGCTAAAAAATAAGAATATGAAACATAACAATATTCACATACAGGAATATCAGAAAGAGAAGAAAAGCAGCAAGGGACAGAAAATCTGTTTAAAAAAATAATGACAGAAAACTTCCCTAACTAGATGCTGGAAAAAGTTACTCAAATTTAGGAAGCACAGAGGGTCCCAAACAAGATGAACCCAAATAGACCTACTCTAAGACACATCATCATTAAAATGCTGAATTTTAAAAACAAAGAGAGGATCTTAAAAGCAGTCAGGGAGGTACAGCAAGTAACATACAAGGGAGTTCCAATAAGGCTGGCAGCAGATTTCACAACAGAAAAACTACAAGCCAGAAGGATTGGCATGAAATGTTCCAGATATTGAAAAACAAGGACCTACAATCAAGAATGCTCTATGCAGCATGATTCTCATTTAAAACACATGGTAAAATAAAGGGTTTCCCAGAGGGGGGAAAAAACAAAACTAAAACTGTGTGTTGCCACAAAACCAGCACTGCCAGAGATGCTAAAGGTACTGCTATAAAAAGGAGAAGAGAGAGAGAGGGAGAGAGGGAGAGGGAAAGAGAGAGATGAAGAGAGAGAGAAAGGAAGAGGGGGAAACACGGGTAAGGAAAAAATGGCAATGAGTAAATACCTATCAGTAATGACCTTGCATGTAAATGGATTAAATGCTCCAATCAAAAGACAGGTTAGTTGAATGGATAAGAAAATGTGACCCACATATATGTTGTCTATGAGAGACTCACCTCCGGAAAAAAAAAAAATATTCTCAATGTACTAAAGGCTGTATATGAGAAACATTCAGCCAATATCATACTCAATATGTAAAAATTAAGAGCTTTACCACTTAGATCAGGAAAAAGACAAGGGTGTCTGCTTTCACCACTTCTATTCAACAATGTATTGGAAGTTCCAGCCACAGGGATCAGACAAGAAAAAAGAATGTGTCCAAATTGGGAAGGAGGAAGTCAAACTGTAATTGTTTGCAGATGACATGATAGTGTGCATAGAAAACCCTATAGACTTCACCAGGAATCTACTCTACCTAATAAGTGTATTGGAAAAATAAATGGAGACAAAGTCAATATTCAAAAATCAAAGTCATTATTTTATACCAACAACAAAATATCAGAAAGAGAAGTCAGGAAAAAAATCCCATTTGCTGTAACAACAAGAAATATAAAGGACTTATGAATAAATCTAACCAAAGAGGTAAAAGACCTGTTCTGAAAACTACATGACACTTAAAAAAAGTAAATAAGACACAAATAAATGAAGATATATGTTGTGTTAACGGATTGGAAGAATTAACATAATCAAAATGTCCATATTACCCAAAGCAACTTATGGATTCAACTTGATCCTTATTAAAATACCAATTATTTCACGGATATAGAACAAACATTGCAAAAATTTATATGGAACCATAAACAACTTGAATAGCCTCAGCAATTTTGAGAAAGAAGAACAAAGTAGGAGAGATCACAATCCCTGATATCAAACTATATTGCAAAGTCACTGAAAACAAAACAACCTGGTACTGGCATAAGAACACACACATAGAACAATGGAACAGAATAGAAAGCAGGAGTAAACCCATGTCTCTATGGTCAATTAACATTTAACAAAGAGGGCAGGAGTGTTAAATGAAAAAAAAATAGGTTCTTCAACAAATTATATTGGGAGACCTGGACAGGCACACACACATACACACATAAAAACAATTAAACTTGACCACTAACTTATACTATACACAGAAATAAACTCAAGAGGGATAAAATACTTAAATATAAGTCATGTCACCATAACAGTCTTAGAGGAAAACATAAGCAGTAAAATGTCATATATCCCATGCAACAATATCTTTGACAATATATCTTCAAGGGCAAGGGATATAAAGGAAAGAATGAGCAAATAGGACAACATCAAGTTAAAAATATTCTGCACAACTAAAGAAAATGTCAACAAAATTGAAAGAGAACCAACTATATGGGAAACATATTTGCCAAGAATACCTTGGACAAGAGTTTGATCTCCAAAATATATATATAGAACTCTCGTCGCTCCACACCATGAAGACAAAAAAAAATCCAGTTAAAAAAATGGAAATCAAACCCGTGTCTGAGGAATCATTTGTAAATATATTTTCCCATACAGTTGGTTCCCTTTTCATTTTACTGATGTTTCCTGTATCCATGCAGAAACTTTTTGTTGATTTGATCCATTGTTAATTCTTTCCTTTATGTCCCTTGCTCTAGGGGACATATTGATGAAAATATTACTGAGTGGAATATCTGAGGTTTTCCTGCCTATATTCTCCTCTAGGACTTTTATGGTGTCATGACTTATATTTAAGTTTTATATCCAGCTTGAATTTATTTATTTTTTCATATGCTATGAGTTGGTGATTGAAGTGCTAGAAACAACCTAAGTGCTCATTAGTAAGTGAGTGGATAAAAAGAATTATGGTACATTTACACAAAGGAATACTACACAGAAGAAAGAAAGAAGGAACTACTACCCTTCGCAACAGCATGGATGGAACTGAAGAGCATTATGCTAAGTGAAATAAGCCAGGCGGTGAAGGACAAATACCGTATGATTTACCTAAAAAGTGGAACCTAATCAACAAAACGAACAAGCTAGAAAAATATAAGCAGAACATTGAAATAAAGAACAAACTGATAGCAACCAGAGGGGAGGTGGGAAAGGGATAACGGGTGAAGGAAGGGGAAGGGTCATTAAGGAAAGTGTATAAAGGACACATGCTCTAAACCAAAGGGGTTAGGTTTGAGGATAGGAGTTGGGGATGGGTCGCGTTGGGGGAGTAGTGAGGGAAAAATGGAGACAAATGTACTTGAACAACAATTTTAAAAATTTGGCAAAGGACCTGACAAGAAACTTCTGCAATGAGTACTTACAGAGGGGACATAGAAATATGAAAGAGTGCTCAACATCACAACTATCAGAGAAATTAAAATTAAAATCACAATGAGATATCACTTCACACTGGTGAGAAGGGCCATCATTAATAAACCAACAAACAACAAGTGCTGGTGAGGTTTTGGAAAAAAGAGGACCCTAGTACACTGTTGGTGGGAATGCAGACCAGTGCAACCACTGTGGAAACAGTATGGGATTTCCTCAAAAAACTAAAAATGGAACTGTTTTTCATCCAGTTATCCTGCTGCTGGGACTATACCTGAAGAATCCTGAAACACCAATTCAAATGAATCTATGCACCCCATTGTTGCATAGCAGTGTTACTTACAAGAGTCGAGTGCTGGAAACAGGCTAACAGCCCACCAGTAAATGAATGGATGAAAAAATGTGGTATGTTTACACAATGGAATATTACACAGCAGAAGGAAAGAAGGAACTCTCACCCTTTGAGACCGCAGGGGTGGAACTGGGGAGCATTATTCTAAGTTAAACAGGCCAGGTGTTGAAAGGCAAATACCATATGATCTCACCTGTAAGTGGGTCCTAATCAGCAAAACAAACAAGAAAGCAAAATAGAACCAAAAAAATGGAAATAAAGAACAAACTTACAGGGACCCGAGGGACGACGGGGGAGGGGGTAATTTGGGAAAGAAGGGGAAACATCTAATCAAGGAACACTTATAAAGAACCCATGGTAATGGACAGCAGGGTGAGGACTGAGTGAGGGACTTAGTTGTGGGTGGGCAGGGGTGAGCAACAGGGGAAAAATCGGCACAACTCTAAGTGAACAACAATAAAAAATATTCTGCATGATACTATAATGATGGATATATATTATAGTTTTGTCCAAAACTATAGAGTGTACAGCATTAAGTGTGAATCCCAATGTAAGCTATAGACTTTTGGTGATTATTATGTGTTGATGGAGGTTCATTAATAGTAATAAATGCACCACTGTGGTAGGGGATGTTGATAATTTGGGAGGCTCTGCCTGTGTTGCAGCAGAGTGTATATGTCAAATCCCTGTACCTTCCTCTCAAGTTTGCTAAGGCACTAAATCTACTCTAAAATATAAAGTCTATTTTTAAAAAGCATATGTATTTGTTAAAAGGCAAACAAAATAACATGGTATTTAAAGTCATAGCTTTTGTTAAAAAAAAAAAAAAGACCTGATATTTAAGACTTGTGTCTGTCACTTAGCAGCTTTGAGTCTTTGATCAATCTACCCCTGTTATTCCATATCCTCATGGTGATCTTTAACCAAACTTATAAGGAAGTTATAAAGGATAAGTTATATAATGCATATGAAACCGTGATTAGCACACATTGGATATTTAATAGCTTTTATGATAGACTGTTGTGATTTAATCCTTAGCATGTACCTTTACAACAGTTGTCTTGGTAGGACAGAGGACTTACATTGCCAATATTGCGTTCTCTCATAAAATACAATTTTAAGTTTTTCAGATACAACCAGAACCTAAGACAACCAACTTATTGGCCAGAAGCCCCAAACGACTGCCAAAAGATGGCACTCAAGCCAAGCTCCAGAAAATAAACCATTCTTAAAATCTGACACTGCTTTCAAAATTGAGTACTGAGTAATTAATCTTTTCATTAAATTAACTGTAATCTGTATTTTAATAAAAGGACTTGCACATTGCCAGTATATTTGAATTTAGCTACAATGGTACTAACAATAATCTTCAAGACTCAAAATCCTCATTAACAATACATTAGAACTCTCAAAGTGACAGATCCTTGCATATTATTACCTTCACAAAAATATATGTTAATTGAGAAAGATAGAGGACACAGAATGCTGGATTTACATGCTTCCTATTTTATCTATCAAATACACATAAGATCTTGCCATACCTCATGTTCTTAATAAAGGTTAAGAGATAATCATTCAAAATATTTGCAAACCTTGACAGATGGCTCATTAGCAAAAAATGAACATTTACTAATTTTAATAATATCAAAGGATGTCAGTATTTATAAGTTAAGAACTATAAGTGAGTTCTTTGGAATGTTTTCTCGATATATAGTCATGCCATCTGCATATTTTGATTTTATGTAGGGCACAAAATATTTGAACATGCTACAGAAATTCAAGGGGGATATCTACATTTCAATAGATAATATTAAATGCGTGTCCTCTTAAAACCTATGCATTCTTATGACATTTTAAACTTTTAGATAAGTCTCATTTGAATGTAAGATTCTTTGTCAAGTTTAGATTTTTACAAATAACCTGTTTTAATGTTTTATATGTTAAAACTTGGCAAATGTTCTACTTTTTTCTTTGTGTATTAGCATTTTATACTTTTTGACCATTTTTGTACCTTTTATTTTAATTATGTTTTATTTTTGTTTACATTGATTATATTAGTTCCTGTCCTACAACTTAAAGATTAGATATTCATATGCCTTTTGAAACAATCACCCAGTAAGCCTAGTACGCACCTGACACCATAGATAGTTATTATAGTATTAGTGACTATACTTCCTATGCTTTACATCCTAGGGACTACATTGTAACTGCCAATTTATACTTCTTAACCCCTTCACCTTTCTCATCCAGTCTAAAGCCATGTGCTAAATTTGCTTTATATTGGTAATCTTATTATATTTTTATTTTTATTTATTTTTTAATTGTGCTATTACAGTTGCCCCAATTTCACACCATTGCTCTCCTCCTACTCCAGCTCCCACAGTCAAACCCAACCATGTTGTCCATGTTCTTGACTAGACCTGTCCCCTTTTCTCCCCTTATCCCCTCCCCTTCTCCCCTCTGGCTGCTGTCAGGATGTTCTTTGTTTCAGTCCCTCTGGTTCTATGCTGCTCATTTGTTTGTTTTGTTAATTAGACTCCTCTTGTAGGTGAGATCTTATGGTATTTTTCTTTTGCCAACTGGATTATTTCACTAAGCATAATACTCTCCAATTCAATCCATGCTGTTGCAAAGTGTAGCAGTTTCTTCTTTATTTCTGCTGTAATACATTGACATGTATTATAGTTATTGTGTAATACTCTGTATCCTTTATGAACATCATTTAATCTTAGCTTTACAGGTAAAATTTAATGATCACCAACAACACATAAGCTGATATATCTCAAATAATTTTGGTTGTCTGAAATTCTTAAGTTTATTCATCAAGAAGGTCTCCAGGGAACTTCCCAAGGTGAAACTTGATCTAATTTTACAGGAAATTATTAACGAATACTGGGATCTTCTGAAAAGAACTTAGGGGTAAACTTAAAGAAGTCCCATTGACCAAATATATTGCAGTTTATGCAATAAAAATAACCATGATTTATAAAAACACATAAATATGCTTAAATCAATGAGTTAAAAAGATTTTTTTTAAAGTGTATATATATATATTTTTTTTTTTGGTTAGGTGCTGGGTATTTTAAATTGAATTTATGCATATTTTCATCTTTTTGTATTCCACTTTTTTATTTTCTTTTATTGTTGTTCGGGTGTAGTTTTTCCATTTTCCCTCCACCACACTCCACTCCTCCCATCTCCTCTCTGCACACTCAATCACAACCTCCTTGACTTTGCCCAAGAACCCCGCAAGCCCATGAGTTCCTTGACCAGACTTCCCCTGTTTCCCCCATTTTCCCTCCCTGCTCTCTTCTGTTCACTGCCAGTTTGTTTTTCATTTCAATGTGTCCAGTTATATTTTACCTGCTTGTTTATTCTGTTGATTATTCTCCATTTATAGATGAAATCATATGGTATCTTTCTTTCACTGCCTGGCTTATTTCACTTAGCATAATGCTCTCCGGATCCATCTATGCTGTCGCAAAAGGTAGGAGCTCCTTCTTTCTTTTTATTGTATAGCATTCCATTGTGTAAATATACTAGAGTTTTTTGATCCACTCATTTACTTATGGGCACCTAGGTTGCTTCCAATACTTGGTTATTGTAAATTGTGCTGCTATGAACATTGGGGTGCATAGGTTCTTTTGAATTGGTGTTTCCAGAGTTTTAGGGTATAATCCTAGCAGTGGAATTGCTGGGTCAAAATGTAGTTTCATTTTTAGTTTTCTGAGGAAACTCCATACTGTTTTCCACAGTGGCTGCACCAGTCTGCATTCTATTCTTCTTTCAATCAGCTTATACCATTATATTTAAAAATCATTTTGTTTTTAACAAAATGTAGTTGGATCGTTTAAAAAGTGAATTATGACAATTTTTGCCCTTTAATTTCTGTATTTAGACCAATGTATTGATAACAATAAATAACAATATTTATTATTATTATTGGTGTATTAGGGTATAAAGCTGCAATTTTTATTTATTTTTGTGTTCGGTCCCTGAGTTTTGCTTTCATCTGCTTTACATTTCACCCTACCCTGTGGATCAGTTGAATATACATAATTGGCAAAAGTAGGTCTAGAATTGTTTATATAAAAGATTTAAGTACAAGATTACATAATAATATAAGAATAAAATGTGTTTAACATACTCAGAATTCTTAACCACTTTTGCCCATCCCTGAGTTTAAGAATTCCGTTTTGATTTATCTGTTGAGTTTTTCTTAAGTTTATTTCTTTGTACAGACTATTTAATGTTTTTTGTAGATATAATAAGTTATAGTCTGCTGGTGTGAACATTTTATAAATTTTAGTAAAGGCTATAAATTTAGTTTCATTTAGTTCCTTTAATCTTCTGCATTTAGAGCATAGATTTTTTAAATGTGTTTCTCTACACATACTGAGAAATGTGCCGGGATGTTATAACTTTTAATTCAACCTTTAACATAAATCAGAAAACTCAAGAGGAGAATGAAAGTGTATGCACATATTGTTGATGTTTCTATTGTCCTTTCTTTGATTTTGATAATCCAAGATCCCTTTAATGTCATTTGCCTTGTGTGTGTGTGAAGAACTTTGCTTAGCCATTTATTCCCTAATTCTCCTCTCTATATGACACTGATGACAAAAAATTTAGTTATTGTCTCACAGATATGTAAGCTTGGGGTCCATATTTTTTAAGTCTATTTTCTCCTTGACTTTCAGATTTATAAATTATCTTGTTTCTGTATTTAGATTCACTGGATATTTTATTTGTCATCTGTAATGTACGCTTGAGCCCTTGCAGTTTTTTGTAACTGTGGATTACATATTTCTAATTGTTACTTGGTTCTTTTTTTTCATCTTATTGTTGTTTTTAATTTTTAATATTTTAATTTTTTGCATTTTATTGTTATTAAAGTACAGTTGTCTCAATTTTCCTACCACCACTTTCCCCTGCCCCACCAACTACCTCCTCCCATGCTCAATCCTCCCTCATTTGTGTTTGTCCATGGGTCCTTTATACATATTTCTTGATGACATTTTTCCTTCTTTCCCCCATTATCCCCCTTCCTTATACACTCCTCCCTGGTTTCTGTCAGATTGTTCTTGATTTCAATGACTCTGGTTCTATTTTGCACATGTTTGTTTGTTGCTTAGGTTCGAATTATAGGTGAGATCATGATATTAGTAGTTTACCACCTGGCTTATTTCACTTAGCATAAAACTCTCCAGTTCCATCCATGCTGTTGTGAAAGGTAGTATCTCCTTATTTCTTTCTGCTGCATAGTATTCCATTGGGTAAATGTACCACAGTTTTTTGATCCACTCATTTACTGCTGGGAACTTAGGTTACTTCCAGCACTTGGCTATTGTAAATTATACTGCTATGAATATTGGGGTGCATAGGTTCTATTGAATTGGTGTTTCGGGATTAAGTAGGGTATAATCCCAGTAGTGGAATGAATGGGTCAAAAGGCAGTTCCATTTTTAGTTTTCTGAGGAAATTCATACTGTTTTCCACAGTGGCTGAACCAGTCTGCATTCCAACCAACAGTGTACTAGGGTTCCCTTTTCTCCAAAACCTCACAACCACTTATTGTTTGTTGATTTGTATATGATAACCATTCATTCTGGTGTGAAGTGGTATCTCATTGTGGTTTTAATTTGCATCTTTCAGATGGCTAGTGATACTGAGCATCTTTTCATCTATCTCTGGACCCTCTCTATGTCCTCCCTGGTGAACTGTCTGTGCAGGTCCTTTGCCCATTTTTTAATTGGATTGTTTGTCATCCTGATGTGAATTCTGTATATATTTTGGATGTCAGACCCTTGTCTTAGGTATAATTGGGAATATATATTTTCCCATACGATTGGTTCCCTTTTTCATTTTGTTGACATTTTCTTCAGGCATGCAGCAGCCTTTTTATTTGATGAAGTCCCATTTATTTATTCTTTCCTTTATACCACTTGCTGTAGGGGACATATTGGTGATAATATTGCAGCACGAAATAAATGAGATCTTCTTGCTGATATTCTCCTCTATGACTTTTATGACATTGCCACTTATATTTAAGTTTTTATCCATCTTGAGTTTATTTTTGTGCATGGTGTAAGTTTGTGGTCGAGCTTCATTTTTTTTTTTTTTGCATGTAGCTGTCCAGATATCTCAACACCATTTAATAAAAAGACTATTTTTACTCCATTTCATGATTCCACACACTTTCTCAAATATTAATTGACTATAGAGATATGAGCTTATTTCTGGGCTCTGTATTCCCTCCCACTGATCTATGTGTCTGTTCTTATGCCAGTTACAGGCTGTTTTGATTACAGTGGACCTGCAATATAGTTTGATATTAGGGATTGTGATCCCTCCTTCTTCGTTCTTCTTTCTCAAAATTTCTAAGGCCATTCAGGGCTGTTTATTGTTCTATATAAATTTTGAAATGTTTGTTCTACATCTGTGAAATATGTCATTGGCATTTTAATAAGGATTGAATTGAATCTACAAATTTATTAGAAAGTATGGACATTTTGGTGATGTTAATCCTTTCAATCCATGAACACAATACATGCTTCAATTTATTTGCGTCTTCTTTAATATCTTCCTTCAGTGTTGCGTATTTTACTGCATACATGTCTTTTACCTCCATGACTAGGTTTATTCATAGGACTTTGTTTTTGTAGTCACTATAGGAATTGGGATATTTTTCCTAATTTCTGCTTCTGATATTTCGCTGCTGGTGTACAAAAATGCTTTCAATTTCTGAATATTCACTTTGTATCCCACTGTTTTTCCATATTTATTTATTAAGTCAAGCTATATTTTTGTGGAGTCTATAGGATTTTCTATGCATATTATGTCATCTGTCTACAATAACAGTTTTACATCCTGTTTTCCAATTTGAATGCATTTTATTTCTTTTTCTTGTCTGATCACTATGGCTAGGAATTCCAATACTGTATTGAATGGAAGTGGTGAAAGAGGACATCCTTGTCTTGTTCCTGATTTTCGTGGGAAAGCTTTCAGTTTTTGCCTGTTTAGAGTGAGATTGCCTCTAAGTTTCTCATATATGGCCTTTGTTATATTGAGGTATACCCTCTTTATTTCTACTTTGCTGAGTGTTTTTATCATAAATGGATGCAATACCTTATCAAATGCTTTTTCAACATCTATTGATAACATCATGTGATTCTTGTATTTCCTTTGGTTTATGGGATGTATTATATTTATTGATTTGCCAATATTGTATCATCCTTGAATCCTTGGGACAAATCACACTTGATCATGGTGTATGATCTTTTGAATGTATTGCCAATATTTTACTGAGGATTTTAGTGTCTATGTACATCACCGATATTGGCCTGTACTTTTCTTTCTTTGCTGTGTCTTTATCTGGTTTTTGGATTGGGATTATGCTTGCATCATAAAAATAGTTTGAGTTTCTTCCCTCTTCCTGGATTTTTTGCAATAATCTGAAAGGATATAAGTTAGTTCTTTTTAAATGTTTTGTAAAGTTCTCCTGTGAAACTGCCCAGTCTAGGGCTTTTGTGAGTTGGGAGATTTTTTTTTTTACTGCTTCAATTTCACCATCTGTTATCTGCTTGTTCAGGTTTTTTGCTACTTCTTCATTCAGTTTTGGATGGTTATATTTTTCTAGATATTTGTCCATTTCACCCAGGTTTTCAAATTCCATGGCATATGGTTGTTCATAGTTATTTCTTATGACCCTTTGTGTTTTTGTGGTATCAGTTGTAATATCTACTTTTCATTTTTTATTTTATTTATTTGAGTCCTCTCTTTCTCTTGATTCTGGTTAAAGGTTTGTCAATTTTGTTTATCTTTTCAAAGAATCAGCTCCTGGGTTTATTGATTCTTTGAATTGTTCTTTTAGTTTCTATGTCATTTAATTCTGCTCAGATCTTGGTTCTTATTTACAACTTAAAATGTTTGATAAAATTCAGTTTATATTTGTTACAAAATAATTTGTTATTTATTGTTTATGCATCTATTGATATGATCATGTAATTTTTGTCTTTTCTTTATGTGATATATTACATTTATTGATTTGCAAATAATGTACCATCCTTGCATCCCTGGAATGAATCCCACTTCATCATTGTGTATGACCTTTTTAATGTATCAGTGGATGCATTTTGCCAATAATTTATTGAAGATTTTAGTGTTATGCTAATCAGCAATATTGGCCTGTAGTTTTCTTTCTTTGTTGTGTTTTTATCTGGTTTTTGGATTAGGATGATGCTGGCCTCATAAAAAGAGTTTGGGAGTTTTCCCTGTTTTTGGATTTTTTGGAAGAGTTTGAGAAATGTTGCAGTTAGCTCTTCCTAAATGTTTTGTAAAATTCTCCTGTGAAACCAGACAGTCCAGATGTTTTCTGTGCCTGGAGTTTTTTGATTACTGCTTCAATTTCACTAGCTGTTATCAGTCTGTTCAGGGTTTCTGTTTCTTCTTCAATTTATTTTTCTTTTTAACATTTTTTGTATATTTTATTGATTATGCTATTAAGTTGTCTCATTTTGTTCTCCCCTTTATCACCTCCACCTGGTATCCCATCCCATAATCCCTATGTCAAAATTTTCCTGTCACCACTTTCCCCAGCCCCACCCCTCCGCAACTCCCACCCTCAATCCATCCCCCATTTGCTCTGTTGATGGTTCTTTATGCATGTTCCTTGATGACTCTTCCCCACCTTTTTCTCTGCCATCACTCTTCCTCCTCCCCTCTGTTTACAGTGTTTGCTTTTTATTTCAATGTTGTTGGTTATATTTTGCTTGCTTTTTTATTTTTTTTCATAAGGTTCCCCTTATAGGTGAGATCATGTAGTATTTGTCTTTCACTGCCTCGCTTATTTCACTTAGTGTAATGCTCTCCAGTTGCATCTGTGTTGTTGTAAAGGGTAGTAGCTCTTTATTTCTGCTGCATAATAGTCTATTGTGTAAATGTACCATAGTTTGATTAGTTTTGGAAGATTATATTTTTCTCTAAATTTGTCTATTTCACCTATATTTTCAGTTTTCTTGGCATAAACATTTTTATAGTAATTTCTTACATCTTTTGCATACCTTTGATATCAGTTGTAATTTCTCCTCTTTCATTTCTGATTTTATTTATTTGGGTCATCTCTCTTTCTTTCATGATGAGACTGCTTAAAGGCTTATCGGTTTTGTTTATTGTTTCAAAGAGCTGACTTCTGGATTTATTGATCCTTGGAATTGTTCTATTAGTCTCAATGTCATTTAATTCTCTGATCTTGATTGTTTACTTCTTTCTTCGTGCTCCATGCTTTGTTTGTTGTTCCACCAGTTGTTGTAGATGTACTATTAGACTCTTATTTGGAAATGTTTCTCTTTTATAGGTAGTCCTGTATTGCTGTGAACTTCCCTCTCAGGACTGCCTTCACTGTGTCCCATAGGATTTGGACTATTGTATGTTCATTTTCATTTGTTTCCAGAATTTTTTTTATTTTTCTCTGATATCATTGCTAACCCATTCATTGTTTAATATCATACTATTCAATCCCATAAATTTGATTGTTTTGAGTTTCTAGTTTCAAGCCCTTGTGGTCCAAGACAATGATTGACATGATTTCAATTTTCTTGAATTTGTTGAGGCTTGTTTTGTGTTCTATCATGTGTTCTGTCTTAGAAAATGTTCCATGTACTTTTGAAAATAATGTGTATTTTTTCTACTTTGGGATGAAAGTTTATGTATATATATAAATTCCATTTGATCTTGGGCATTGTTCATGGTCCTGTTGATAGTTTGTTTGGAAGATCTATCTATTTTTGACAAAGGCATGTTAAAATCCCCTAGTATAAGTGTGTTACTGTCTATATCATTCTTGAATTCCTCCAAGATTCTCCTTATGTATTTGGGTGCTCCTATGTTGAGTGCATATAGGTGTACAATGTGTATGTCCTTGATAGATTCTTCCCTTGAGTATTCTGAAGTGTCCTTCTCTGTCTCTTTTCATGGCCTTTTTTTTTTTTGAAGTCTATTTTTTCTGTTATAAGTATTGCTACCCCAGGTTTGTTTGTTTTTGTTTTTTTTCCTATCCATTTGTTTGGAATATATTTTCCTAACACTTCATTTCCAGTCTTTGTAGTTCTTTTGTTCTGAGGTTGGTACTGGTAGGCCTCATATGTGAAGGTCATGTTTTCTTATCCATTCAGCTACCCTATGACTTTTGATTGAAGCATTTAATCCATTTATGTTTAAGGTTATTATTGATAGGTACTTATTCATTTTTTCCCTTTGTATCTGTGTTCCTATCCCTCTCACTGTTTTCGTTATCTTCTTAAAGCAGTCATTTTAGCATATCTTGCAATGTTGGCTTGGTGGAGATGTATACTTTTAGCCTTATTTTGTCTGAGAAACTCCTTATTTCATCTTTCTTTTTAATTGCTAGACTAGTTGGGTAGTCTTGGTTGCAGGATTTTGCTTTTCAGTACTTGGTTTTCAGTTCTTGCCATTCTCTTCTGGCTTGTAGTGTTTTGGTTGAGAAATCTGCTGCTAGCCTTATCAGGCTCCCTGGTATGCTACTTCCTGTTTCTTGCTGCCTATAAGATTCTCTCTTTGTCTTTGAGTTTTGCCATTTTAATTATGATGTGTCTTTGAGTGAGCCTCTTTGAGTTGCTCTTGATTGGGACCCTCTGTGTTTCCTGGACTTGTGTGACTTTTACTCTTATCCAAAAAGGGAAGTTTCCATCTTACTTTTTCAAAGAGGTTTTCTGCCTCTTGCTCCTCTTCTTCTCCTTCTGGTGGTCCTATTGGATATTATTATGTTTCATGTTGCCCTGCAGTTTCCTTAACCCCTCTTTTTTCTTTATGAGTCTTTCTTCCATTCCTTGCTATTTCTGGGAGTTTTTTTTTTCTATCTTGTCCTCCAGCTTGCTGATTTGATCCTCTGCTTCATTTAGCCTGATTTTCATTCCTTCTACTGTGTTCTTCAATTCATTAATTGTATTTTTAATTTCCCCTTGGTTCTTTTTGGTAGTTTCTATGTCCTTTTTCATTTGATGTAGTTCTCAGTAAGATCCTTGCAGTTTTCCTGTAGTTTTTTGGTAATTCTCACTAATATCATTTCCTTATTACTATTGTTTTGAACTCAATATCTGATAATTTGCTTGCCTTTATTTAATTTATCGCTCTTTCTGAGGATTCCTCCTTTCCTTTCTATTGGGGGATGTTGTTTTGTCTTCCCATTACTTGAGAGACTCTGCATGTTTGCTTTTGCTTCTTAAATTCATCTGTTTTGATTCCCTGACTTTGTGGTGTGAACTTCTATGGTAGCAAATTTATGAGATTCTGTGGTGCAGTCTCCTTCATCTGTACTTGATGCTCTTTGGATGCCCTTTATTCTCTTTATGTTGGCTCTCTGGATGTAACTTTGTTTTTATTGTTGTTGAGTCATTCCTTGGAGCATCCTTCAATACAGCTGGTTGACTGTGAGTCACTACAGGACCAGGTCTTGTATGCTGTTGTGCAGGTGCTGCCAGAAGAAAACCACCAAGCCCAGGAAACAAACCCACATCTGTGAAAATAACTGCCTCCTGAAATCCTACTATCAAAAGCAAATGAACTGGTATTAATACAGGTATAAAGAGATTAAGACTATTATAAGAAAGGAGAGTGAATATGAGATGGGCTATGAAATAAAAATGATTTTGAGAGGGTAGAAGGAGGAGCACTAATAAGAGTTGGGCATTGAAGCAATGTGAAGAGAGAAAGTAAAATTTACAACCAAAATAAGAGACTGAAGAATGAGGAATGGAGTAAGAGAAGCAAAGTATATAGTATTAGGCTTAAACAGAAAATAATAATAAAATAAAATAATAAAATAAAAAATGCTAGAGAGAGTGTGGGAGATTGACCACCTTGCTATGTTGTGTACCTGTGACACGAAGAGAAGAGCTCCAAATGTGTAACTTGGCGCAAACATGGCCATTGAAGGGGAACCAGTGTTCCCTCCCTCTTGGTTGTCCTGGTAAACATTACCAGGTTGAGAGGGTTCTCTCAACCCTCTCCTCCCATACTCCAGGAACAGATGCAATTGTTAGCAATTTTATGCACCCTTAGTAACCAGCCTCAAAAAAACCCCTGGAAACCTGGGAACTGGAGTGTTTTGCTTGGAGAGGCACTCTCCTTTTCTCCCCAGGTTTGCAGCACTGTAACGCCTCCTGTGTGTTTCACTCTCCACCAAACACCTGCAGGATGGGAAACAGACAAGAGAGAAAGAAAAAAGAAGAAAAAATAAATAAATGATTAAAAAAATAGGTGCAAAATTGGAGAGAAAGATCCACCTCAGCACTATCAACAACAAATGACCTGAAATGAATATAGGTGGGATGAGAATAAGAGAGAACAAAGAAAAAAAAAGAAAAGCTTAAGAGATTTCTAGAGGAATGGCAAGTGATTTTGAGATGATAGAAGAAGAGGAGGGAACACTAAGGGTGAGGAACATAAACCAGGCTAAGGCAGGGAAAATTAAAATTTGAGATGAAAAGAGAAATAAAAAGATAAGAAGGAAAAAAGGAAAAAAAGGGAAAAAAGACATGATGAAAGAGAAAAAGAAGAAAGAAAAAAAGAGAAAAACAGGATAAGGTAGAGTAAAATTAAAATTTGAGAAAAAAATAACAGGAGAGGTTAATGATACAATTTGAGATTTGAAATTCAAAATTAGTGAAGGTCTAGAGATAAAATTGAAAAAATGCAACAAAAACTACCCTATCCAGAATCAATGAGCAAAGATTGCTAAATGTGAGGAAAGAACGCAGGCATTTTAAGTGAAGGAAAAACGATGTGTGATGACCATTGACAAGAAAATTGGTTTTGAGAGGCTGGATGGGGGAGAAACGGTAAGAGTGCAGAATGGAAAAAAAAAAGTTTTAGCAAGAGAAAAAAACAAAATTTAAAATGATAGTAATAAGAGGAAACTGGAAGGTAAAATGGGGTAATAGGAGGGAGGGACAAAATATGTGAATTGAAATAAACTATAGTACAAAATCTAGTGACTTAATATGCACAAACTTAATGGACAAAAAATGAATGTTAAACAGCTATGCAAGAAAGAAAATATTGCAAATCATGGAGAAGACCACAGTGGATTTCGTCTCAGTAGCATCTAGTATTTACCACTGTTTTTCCTTTCTGGATCTGCCTCTGTTGATGTCAAACATTTGCTCCATCTGACCTTAGGCAACCTGTTTGAGACTTCCAGGGATCTACTGTCTGTAGTTGTCTCCTTCAGTTGTTAATCTAGTCACTCTGCACTGAGTAGTCAGGCTTAAGCACCACAGGGTGGGGTTGAATCTCTCTTGGAGTCAGGACTATTGTTTCTCCTCAGGATGCTGCTGCTGCTCAGAAGGGAAGGGGAGTGGTCTGCCTGAACAGGAAGGCTGGTGCTATATGGGGGATGACCTGGCACCATGAACTGGGCATCTACTCTCTCAGTTCTCTCCCCAAAGCTTCTTTCCCCAGTCTCTCCTCAAGAATCTGTAGCCCACTCTACCCCGGCCTTTGCCAGAGCCCAGGGTAAGTGGCTGCAAATGAAAATTTTTGCATTGGCCCTTTAAACGGCTCATTGAGTTTCCAGATGCCCATCTCTGGCAGAAAGCAACCCTGCCACTTTTCGCTGCTGGATGTAATTTCTGTATTTTTTGTGCTCTACTGTGCTAGGCTGGGCATTCCAGCTTAGGGTTTAGACCCAACACTTCTCAGGGAGATCCAACTGGCTGCCTCAGTATCCCTTTGGTGTTGCCATCTGTGGATGCCCAGTCATCTATCTTGCATCTTCAATGTACTCCCTACCAGCCTGGTTGTGCTAAAGCTGATTATTCTGTTTCTCCAAAGTTATAAGGCTTCTCTCTCACCATTGAACAATTGTTTGTTCCACGTGATTTCTCCACGATTTAGTTGTAATTCCAGATTGGTCCTTGGAGAAGGCTAATGTGACTTCCATTCACTCCTCTGCCATCTTGGCACTTCTTAGTTTTTGACCTGTGTATTTTGTTTTATGTGTTAGTCAGTCTGGATCTACTTAGTGTTTTCTTACCATTTTAAATAATTTCATTCTCCAGCTTTCTCTTGGAGAGGTTGGGCATCCTTTTCTTGTTCCTAATCTTACATGAAAAGCTAAGGGTATGATATTTGTTTTTATTATGTTGAGGTACTTTCCAATCTACACCTATTTTATTGAGTGTTTTAATCATAAATGGATGTTATGTTTTGTCAAATGATTTACTGCATCTATTGAGATGACCATATGATTTTATCCTTTATTTTGCTAATATGGCATTGATTAATTTGCATATGTTGAAACATCCTTGTATCCCTGGATTGAACCCACCTTATATTTGATTTGTTAGTATTTTATTCAGCATTTTTGCATTTATATTCCTCAGAGATATTGGTTTGTGGTTTTCTTTTCGTGTGTGTGTTGCCCTTGACAAGTTTTGGTATCAAAGTAATGGAGACCTCATAAAATGTTTTAGGAAGTATTGCCTCACCTTCAAATTTTTGAAAGAGTTTGGGAAGAATAGGTATTAAATCTTATTTAAATATTTGGTAGATTTCACTAGTGAAACCATCTGGTCTTGGACTTTAATTTACTTGGAGATATCTTATGGATGTTTCAATTGCTGATCTGTCTTTTTAGACTTTCTAATTCTTCATGTTTCAGTCTAGGAAGGTGATATATGTTTTTTAGAAATGTCCATTTCTTTCAGGTTTTAAAATTTGGTGGCACGTAGCCTTCATAGTATTCTTGTATAGTCCTTTATATTTTCTGGTATATGTTGAACTTCTCTTTCATTTCTGATTTTGTTTATTTGAATCTTTTCTCTTTCCATAGTGGATCTAGCCAAGGCTTGCCAAATTTCTTTAAATTTTCAAAGAACTAGCTCTTTGTTGCATTAACTTTTTCTATTGACTTTTTGTTCACTATTTCATTTAATTCTGCTCTAATTTTTATTATTTCATTTCCTCTACTGATTCTGGGATTTTGAGCCCCAAAATATGGTCTATCCATGAACATATTCCATGTGCACTAGAGAAAACAAATATAATTTGGTATTCTGGGATGGAAAGCTCTACATATTGATTCTGTTCTTTTGGTCTTGTGTGTCATTTAAGGATGATATTTCCTTATTGGTTTTTTGTTTGGATGATCTACCTATTGCTTTCGATGAAGTATTTGGATTTAGGTCCCCTACTATAATTGTAGTTTGTCAATGTGTCCCTTTAGTTCTGTTAGTGGTTGTGTTATATATGTTGGTGCCTCTAGGTTGTGGATATATATTATGTCTTCTTGATGTTTTATCACTTTTATCATTGAATTATATTCACCGCTGTCACTTGTTACCTTTCTTTCTTGAAATATATTTTATGTGATACAAGTATGGCTATACCTGCTTTCCTCTGGATGCTATTTGCTTGGAGCATCATCTTCCAGTCCTTCACTTTAAGCCTATGTTCACCTTTGTAGCTGAGATGCATCTCCTGAAGGCAGCATATAGTTAGGTTTTATATTTTTAGTCCATCCTGTTGGTCTGTGACTTTTAATTGGTGAGTGTAATTCATTTATATTTATGGTGAGGAAGTCTTATAGACATTTTATCTTTTTATTTTTGGTAGTATTGTGTCTCTATTGTTTTCTTCCCCATGTTTCTGTGTGTTATTTTAGTTTCATGGAATTCTATGATTTGTTTTCTCCATTTCCCCTTTTTATGTTATGTCTCAGTTCTAGATTTTGTTTTGTAGTTACCATTAGGATTATGCAAAAAGTTTCATTTGTAGAGTAGCCCTTCTTTTCATTGCTTCTTATCTCCATTCACCTGTGCAAGTTCAGTCCTTTGTCCCTCCACTTTCATGTTTTTGCTGTCATAAATTATTCCTTTTTTGTTGTGCATTCATGTTCAAATTGTGGAAGCTATTGTCTTTTTTTAAAAAAAATATTTTACCCCTTTAACCTTTATGCTGTACTTAAATGTTTAATACCCTATTCTGAACAAGAGTTGTGACTTCCTGCTTCTGTCTGTCTGTCATCTCATAGTTTTGTACCATTTTTGCCTTTTTGTTTCAGGTAAAAGAGCACCTTTCAGCATTTCTTGTAATGCACATTTTATAGTGGTAAATTCTGTCAGCTTGTGTTTGTCTGTAAAGGCTCTGTATCTCTTTATATCTAAAGGATAACTTTGCTTTATGTACTATTCTTGGCTGGTGATTTCTCCCTTTCAATATTTTAAATATTTTATTCCATTCTTTCTGAGGTTATAGGGTTTCTGTTGATAAATGCAATGATCATCTAATGGGGTTTCCTTTATATGCACTGTCTTATTTTCCCTGGCTACCTTGAGAATTCTTTCTTTGCCATTAACTTTTGACAGCTTTAATGTAGTGAATCTAACAGCAGAAAACATGGATGAAGATGATTAAAATAAAATCAACAGGTTCTGGAAAGGAGATAATTGTGTCTCTGTAAGTCCTCTGATTATGGGGATGGAAGAAAGAAAGTGAAGAGGCAGGTGTGTGGGAAATCAGTTAAGTGAGGTTCTGCAAGGCTGGGGGACAGAACAGCAGGACCACAGTTATAAAATCATTGGAGAATAAGGCCTGGGTAAAGACTGTGCTGAAGACAGACTTCCTCAACATTATTCCACTGACAAGAAGGTAGGAAAATAACTGGAATGTCTGCATGTGTTTGGTGTATAGGGTGATGTTAGTTTCTAAAAATTGTTGTGATTTATGTTTAAGATTTAAATGAACACATTTTAGTACTTACGATTAAATATATATTGTATTCTATAAGGAAGTAAATTTGGAAGGTCCATGTTATGCAATTGGCCTGAGACACAGGCTTATTTATCTATATGTGCCTTTATAAAGTTAAGTTCTAAATGGGTTGCAGTTGTTTAAATTTGCTTCCAGAACACATCTAGTCTAAAATCCCTGCAGTGTAATATATAATACATGAATTCCTGAGTTACATAGTAGATTCTAAATAAACAATGACAGCACAGTGATTTGAAATTTAAAGAGAAGCTTGGTGTTACTTCAGTTCTGTCATTCTGTATGATGTTTTGTTGTCTTTAATATCCGAGTAAGTGAATGCATTTGTTTACACCTTTGTAAAATAATATAATTTTCTTTAAAATGTTTCTTAAAATTTTAACATGCCTCAGTTTATCTTTCAACATAGCTGAATCATTAATTTTGAGATAACTTCATCATTGTCATTTTTTACTGAGTTGAGGCAAATCTCTTTTCATATTTCCAGCCTTTTTTACATTTCTTAAGTCTTGGATTTCAGAGTCAGTGAGTTATTCCATATACTTAAATGCTTGGATGAGTATATTTAGTTTTTTTGGAATATTATAGTTTTTTTTCTGCTTTATATTTCTTTGTTTAGAGAAGGTTCTCCTTAGTTTAAATGTATTGAATTGGATTATTATTTTAAACATAAGTTTATATTGATGTACGCAATTTTCTTATATTTATTTTGTGGTGTTTTCAGTTAAAAAGAACTTGTCCTGTCAGTGGAGCAAATTCCAAATTTAGTTCTGCATTTTTGGAGGAAATTGTACTCTTTTAGTCCCCTTATTCTTTCAATCATTTTTTGGACAGTTGGATATACTTGAGGTCAGTCTAGAAAAAGTCCAGCCATTGTTAACATAATGAGAACAGTTTGTGTGACGTCGATGTAACCTGACAGCCAAGGAGAGTGGACTGGAATGTGCATGTACGAAGAATGACACCTTCACTGTACTAGTCAGTGGGGGTGATAGATGCCATTGAGTGAGCATATGTATTTTGTGGCCATCACAATCAAAATGACTAAGCAAATAAAATAACAAATCTGCATCAAATTTTGCATTAAGCTTGGACATTCCTCCATGGAAACTATTTGTATGATTCAGAAGCCTGAGTCAATGGGCAACTGGTGATTGTAGCTGCAACACAACAATGCACCTGTTCATGCATCACGTTTCATGCAGAGTGTTTTGGCAAAATAATCAAATCACCCAGGTAACTCAACCCAACTACGGCCCACATTTGGCACCCTGCGACTTCAGTATTTTCCCAAAACTAAAATCACCTTAAAAGGGAAGAAATTTAATTTTGAGTTTATTCTGGTATATGATATAAGTTGGTGGTCTAGTTTCCTTTCTTTTTTGCATGTACGAGTCCAGTTCTCCCAACACCATTTATTGAAGAGGCTATTTTTACTCCATTGTACCCATGTGCCTCTTTTCTCAAATATTAATTGACAATAGAGACATGGGTTTATTTCTGGGTTCTCTATTCTGTTCCATTGATCTATGTATCTGTTCTTATGCAAGTACCAGACTATTTTGATTACAGTGGACTTGTAGTATAGTTTTATAACAGGTATTGGGCTCCCCCCAACTTGGTTCTTCATTCTCAAGATTGCTGTGGCTATTTGGGGTCTTTTTTATTTCCATATACACATATTTTTATGTATATGTTCTAGATCTGTGAAATATGCCATTGCATTTTTAAAATAGGAATTGAACTGAATCTATAGATTGCTTTGAGTGGTGTGGGCATTTTAATGATGTTAATTCTTCCAATCCACAAACACAGTATATGCTTCAATTTATTAGTATCTTTCTCACTTGATTTCTTCAGCGTTGTGTAGTTTTCTGAGTACAGACCTTTTACCTCTTTGGTTAAATCTATTCCTAGGTACTTTATTAAGTTACTTCTTGTTAATACAGTAAATAGGATCTTTTTCTTAGTTTTTCTCGCCGATAGTTCATTATTGGTGTGGAAAGGTGCCATCAATTTCTGAATTTTGGCTTTGTATCTCTCTATTTTGCAAAATTCACTTATTAGGTCTAGTAATTTTCGGTGGAACTTATGGGGATTTCATATACACTATCATGTCATCTACAAATAATGACAGTTTGACTTCCTCCTTTCCAATTTGGATGTCTTTTATTTCTTCTTCCTGTACCATTGCTGTTGCTAGGACCTCCAGTATTGTGCTGAATAAGGGTTGTGAGGGTAGACACCTTTGTCTTGTTACTGATCTTAAGGGAAAAGCTTTTAGTTTTTGTCCATTGAGTATGTTGGCTGTGGGCTTTGCATATATTGCCTTTAAAAAGAGATTTTATTTATTTTTAGACAATGGGGAAGGGAGGGTAAAGAGAGGGAGAGAAACATCAATATATGGTTGCCTCTCATGTGCTCCCTACTGGGGACCTGGCCTGTAACCCAGGCATGTGCCCTGACTGAGAATCAAACCAGTGGCCCTTTGGCTTGCAGGCCAGCTTTCAATCCACGGAGCCACACCAGCCAGGGCTATATCACCTTTATAATATTGAGGTATGCTTACTCTATTCCCACTTTGCTTAGCATTTTTATTATAAATGGGTCCTTGATTTTATCAAGTGATATTTCTGTATCTATTAATATGATGATAATATTTTTGCCTTTCATTTTGTTTAGGTGATGTGTCACATTTATTGATTTGCAAATATTGTACCACCTTGCGTCCCTGTAATAAACCCCACTTAGTAATGGGATAAATGACTTAAATATAATTTGCAACACCATAAAAGTCCTAATGGAAAACATAGGCAGCAAAATTTGACATCCCATGTAGCAATATTTTTGCCCATACATCTCATAGAGCAAGAGAAATAAAAGAAAACAAATAAATAAATGGGACTACACCAAATTAAAATGCTTCTGGATGGTTAAAGAAAACATCAGCAAAAAGAAAAGGGAACCAATTTTATGGGAAAACATATAGGTCAAGGATACCTTGGACAAGGGTTTGATCTCCAAAATATATAAAGAATTCACATGACTCTACCCCAGGAAGACAAACGATCCAATTAAAAATGGACGACGGGTCCTGAGTGGTGTGGCTCAGTGGACTGAGTGCTGCCTTTGTACCAAAAAGTTTACTAGTTTGATTGCCGGTCAGGACATGTGCCTGGGTTTTGGGTCCAGTACCCAACTGAAGTATGAGAGGCAACTAATCGATGTTTCTTTCCCTCTCTTTCTACCTCCCTTCCCCTCTCTCTAAAAAAATAAATGAAAATCTTTTCAAAAATGGGCACAGTACTTGAACAGACACTCTTCCAAAAAGGACATACAGATGGCCAATAGACCTATGAAAAAAATTTCAACACCACTAGCCATCAGGGAGATGCAAATTAAAACTACAGTGAGATATCACCTCATACTGGTCAGAATGACCGTCATTAATAAATGAACAAACTGCAAGTGCTGATGAGGATGTAGAGAAAGAGAACCCTAGTGCACTGTTGGTGGGAACACATACTGGTGCAGCCACTATGGAAAACGCTATGAAATTTCCTCTAAAAATTAAAAAATGAAGTGCCTTTTGACCCAGCTATTCCAGTGATTGGAATATACCCTAAGAAGCCCAAAACACTAATTCAAAAGAACTTATGCACCCCCATGCTCATAGCAACTCTATTTACAATAACCAAGTGTTAGAAATAGCATAAGTGCCCACCAGTAGGTCGATGTATTAAAAAAAGAACAACAACAACAACAACAACAACAACAAAAACACTGAGGTACACTTACACAATGGAATACTGTGCAGTAGAAAGAAAGAGTAAGGAATTCCTACCTTTTCTGATGGTATGGATGAATCTGGAGTGCATTATGCTAAATGAAATAAGCCAGTTAGTGGCAGACAAACACCATATGATTTCATCTATAAGAGGAATCGAATGAACAAATAAACTAATGAGCAAAACAGTACCAGAGACATGGAAACAGTGAACAGACTGACAGCTGCCCGAGGAAAGTGGGGAGGAGGAACGGTAGAAGGAAAAGGAAGGGATTAGTCAAAGATCATGTATGAACAACCCATGGACATGGACAACGTGCTTGAAATGGACTGTGGGAGTCGAGGATGGGCTGGATGGAGGAAGACAAAGAGGGAATATTGGGATAAATGTAATAGAATAAACAAAAATTTAAAATATAGGAGGAGGGCGGTGCCGCGGGGATGGGGGCGAATGGGGCTCAGCAGCCGGGCAGCGAGAGCAAGCAGATCTCTGGGACTCGAGTGTCTGAGGCTGTGAGGGCCCCAGGCAGGGGCGGCGGTGGCGGTGGTGGCGCCTGTGGAAACTGAGGGGGTGGTGGGCCCGGAAGAGTGACAGAGGTGGAGGACGATATGCCGCGGGCCCCCATGGACAGGTGTGTGGGCGCCCAGCACGACTCCTTGGGCAGCCTCAATTGGAGCTCAGAGGGCACCGCAGTTCGCAGCCAGCCTCTGAAAAAGGAAAAAAAAATGGAAACGCGATTATCCCATGACAGATGGACAGTTGCGCAGCACGAGGAATGAATTTTGGGATACACCACCAGCTTTTGATGGCTGTAAAGAGATTTGGGATACCTTGAAAGCTGCAGTACATGCTTTTGAGAGCAATGATCATGAACTGGCACAAGTAACCATCGATGGTGCCAACATAACGTTACCACATGGTGCACTTACAGAGTGCTATCGTGAACTGGGAAACAGATACCAGCTTCCAGTCTATTGCCCGGCCCTACCCATCAACATGATAGAGGAAGAGAGTGACATAGAGACTCTGGATATTCCTGAGCCACACCCCAATTCTGGATATGAATGTCAGCTCCGTTTGAGCCTTTCCACTGGCAAAGACCTTAAACTTCTGGTCCGCAGCACGGAAACGGTGTACCACATAAAGAGGCGACTACACGCAGCAGAAGGAGTGGAACCAAATACTCGGCGGTGGTTCTTTTCTGGCAGACCTCTCACCAACAAAATCACGTTGGAAGAGCTGAAGATCCCAAAGGACTATGTTGCACAGGTTGTAATGAGCCAACTTTTGCAAAACCCACCAGTTGAGAACTGAGCTGGTTCAGTTCCTTTTTACTTTGATTTCCTACTCTATGCCGTGAAATTTATTTTCACTGCTCTGAATTCTGTGTAAAGGATTTAGTTCTGAGGAATTACCAGTGAAAAATCCCATCGGTGATGGAGACTTAACAAAAAAATATTAATAAAACACAAAGACCTAGCCTTTGAGTCTCATGTAATTACAATTTCTAATTTCAGGGGCAGTTAAGAGGTAGATAACCATTTATTTTAAAACCCCGGCAACTATGTAATGGCTGTATTTAAACGACTGGGACTGTGAATAGGATATTGCATCCATGAAGAACAGCACCAAGCACCTTGTGAATATGAAATTTTTATAAAAATAAATCAGATATAATTTCCAGAAATCATCAAAAACAGTTATTAGACTTGAACTTTTTAAAATGGAAACTGGAAAGAGCAGTATTTGAGGTTTGCTTCTATTCTGGTCTTAAATGTTTTGCTCGATTACTAGATTAGAGGCTGATAAATTGGGTTTCAGTATTGCTTTCCCTATCCCCATATGTTGAACTCTTTATTTACATTCCCACTAAATTTTGGTGCCTTCCAGCACATTGGTGGCAGGCATCCTTCTGGAACACTAGGGAATAATTTAGTCAGTGCAATCAAATCTCTGATTTTCAACTGATACTCAGTTGAGTTGAAAACTGTCTTGTTCTCTTGCTGCATAGGTATTTTGAAATGTCTACATAACAAAGTTGTTTTCATATACAGGTATAGAAGGTAACTACTGTATAATAACATAATTGTTCTCCCTACTCTGCTTGGAACTTTTCAGAGCTAACTGCTGCCAAATGCATGGATACTGGGCCAAGGAATTCAAGGAGTCAAATGCAGCTATTCCCACTGGAGGATAATAAGGTCATTCTCTTTTCTCCCTCAAATTACAGGAAGGGTGTAAGTCCATTCCACCTGTGCCTGGGAGAACTGTGCCTATTTTCAGTCTTTTAGATAAAATTTCAAGTCATAATTGACTAATATCACAGATTTACTGGTGTCACTTAAACATTAGCGGAAAGGCCAAGTGGCGAAATGTTGCTTTATACGTCAGTGCTTTCCAGTTCACTGTTACCTTAGTTATGGTGAATGACCAATTTTCCTCTCATCTTTCCTAGCAAAGAAGTAAATTAAGAACCATCCACAATTTTGATCATAGAGGGCTGACAAATCTTGTGAGAGATCTGAATCTTTTGTACTGTGACTGGAATAAAGCTGCTGAGGGTTATGTTGAATCTGAAGTCTTTTCGAGATTGGTTCCATTAGCGAGAGGGGGGATAACACATGATCACTGCACCCTTGACAGCCCATAAAATGAAAATTAGAAGAAAGAGGCACTGGTGTTGTTTGTGGCTGAGAAATAACAAACGCCTCCACCTGTGTGGGGGCGGCGCACCATTGTTAATTTTAGTGGCAAAATGAAAGTGCGAATTAGTTTAAAGATAATGTTTAAGATGTTATTAGACTCCCTATAGAATGTTATATATGAAAATATTTATAATTGTAACATGTTTTAGAGAGCTTTAACTACTTCCCCTTGTAATGCAATTATTTGAAAAATTTTGGTTACATATAATTTAGGTTTGCTGATAATCAAATCTAAATCCAAGAGGATACAACAGCCTTAATTCCAAAAGAATGTTTTTATATATGGAGGTGGGGGTAAGTGAAGGTCTTTCAGTACAGTGCCCCATCATCAAAGTTTTTTTTGTGAATTTGTGTGCCACATTGAATAGCAACATCTCTCAAAGTTTGTCAATGGGGAAAAAAAGTGTTTAAACTTATTTTCCTTAAGTAAACGCGGTGATATCATCAATAATCTATGGTTGGTAGAAGGTCTTTTTTGTTGAGGATTTGAGCTCTCCGTAATTTATTTTAAAGGAACATATACTTTGAATAACAATTTTCTGGGCATGTTTAAGTAACCTAGGTGAGAAAACCATGGTGCTGTTTAATCGTAAATAGATTGATAGAAGATTGAACCAATACTTGATATGTACAATTTTAGCGTATAGGTTTTTTGTTCTTTTTAAAAAAATTGTTCAATTTTTCTTTTAAAAAATTAAAAAATAAATAAAAGACATGAAAAAATTTCAGGCCATAGATGAGATTCAGCAAAATATGACAGGGCAGCTGATGGCAATTGTGAGAATTGTATGAGGTCCCAAGGTGCCTGCTTTGAAGGAGACTGAGGCATCATTGTCCTATGTACAATGTTTCTGGTATCTTGTGTCTTCTTCAGCACATGTACATTTTTCATATTACATAACTGGATACATTCTGGACAGACTTCGTACATTCATTTGCCAAAAGTCACTTCTCTCCTGTTTTTTTCCCCCCCACCAATTTCTCTCCCAAAATGTAGGCCTTACAAAGATTGACAATTCACACCACATGTATTTTCTACTCCCTTCAAAATAGTCAATATTCTGACCTAACAAAATTTTCTTTCAGGATGTTTTTTCTGTCAGGATGAGCCTGCTTTTTCAGGCTATAAATTTTGATAAAGCTTTGCTATGTCAGTAGCATCTCTTTTTCAGCTCACTTTTTTTTTCTTCTCACACTATGCTCACTTATAAGAAATGCTTGCAGACTGGAATTTTATTGAGTTTATTTTTGTTTTTTGAGTTTTGGTATTGAATGAAAATGTCAATAAAACATATTGAAATGTGTGGAATGCAGCTAACACTGTGAGTAGAGAAAATTTTATAAGTACATGCGTCATACATTTTGATGTTTCTTTATAGATGCATAAATATTTGGATTTATTATGTGATCTTGACCATTATAATTGTGAATGACTTCCTTTATACCTAGTTTTATTTTTGTTCTGAACTTACTTGGATAGTAATATCCAGTTTTGTTTTATTTTTTAAATTTATTTTTAATTTTTTAATTGTTATTCAAGTACAGTTTTGTCAATTTCCCCCTCACCAGTCCCCCACACTCGATCACACCCCCTCTTGACTTTGTCCATGAGTCCCCCATATATGTCCTTTGACCAGTCTTGCCCTGTCCCCCCGGCCCCCACCACCACTCTCAGTCTTCCCCTCCTCTCTCTTTTGTTTAATGTTAGTTTGTTCTTCACTTCAATGTCTCTGTTTCCGTTTAACTTGCTTGTTCGTTTTGTTGATTAGTCACCACTCATAGGTGAAATGAGAAAAAGAAATTCTGGTGCACTGTTGGTGGAAATGCAGACTATTGCAGCCACTGTGGAAAGCAGTATGGGATTACCTCAGAAAACTAAAAATGGAACTGTCTTTTGACCCAGCAATTCCACTGCTGGCATTATACCTTAAAAATCCAGAAACAATTCACTTCTGTTTTATTTTGATTAGCTTTAGGTTAGTAAATGTTTTTTAATATTTTTAGTCTATTGTGTTTTCATATTTTAATGTTTCTTGTGATCAGCATAAAATTGGACTAATCTGACAATATCTTTTAATTGGAGTTAAAATTTATATTTAGATTAGAGGTTTTGGTTTCTCATTTATTTCCTACTTGTCCCATTTTCCTTTGAAACCTCTGCTTTTTACTTTTTCAAAACACATTTGGATTATTATGTTTAACTATTTTTTATTATTATCCAATTACAGTTGTCCCCATTTTTCCCCCATTACTCTCCCCTTCCCTACCAATCCCTGCTGGCTGCATATCACATTCAATCCTCATCATCCACTCCCATTGTTTTTGTCCTTGGGTCCTTTATACATGTTCCTTGACCTCCCTTCCCCTACTTTCCCCTGTTATACCCTTCACCTTTCCCCTCTGGTTACTATCAGTTTGTTCTTTAATTCCATGTCTCTGGTTCTATATTGCTTGCTTGTTTGTTTTGTTGATTAGGACCACTTATAGGTGAGATCATATGGTATTTGTCTTTCACTGCCTGACTTATTTCTTTTGCCATAATACTCTCCAGTTCCATCCATGCTGTCATGAACTGTAGGAATTCCTTCATTTTTGCTATGTAGTATTCCATTGTGTAAATGTATCACACTTTTTTGGTCCACTCATTTACTGATGGGCACTTAGGCTGTTTCCAGCACTTGACTACTGTAAATTGTGCTGATAGGAACATTGGGATGCATAGGTTCTTTTCAATTGGTGTTTCAGGACTCTTAGGTTATAACCCCAGCGGTGGAATTGATGGGTCAAAAGGGAGTTCCATTTTTAGTTTTTTTGAGGAAATTCCATTCTGTTCTCCACAGTAGATGCACCAATCTGCATTCCCACCAACAGTTTACTAAGTTTCCCTTTTCTCCATAAACTCACCAGCACTTGTTTGTTGATTTGGTCATGATGACCATTCTGATTTGTGTGAAGTGGCATCTCCTTGTGGTTTTAATTTGCATCCCTCTGATGGCTAGTGATATCGAGCATCCTTTCTTATGTCTCTGGGCCCTCTGTATGTCCTCCTTGGAGAAGTGACTGTTCAGGTCCTTTGCCCATTTTTTCATTGGATTGTTTGTCTTCCTGGTGTTGAGTCGTGTGAGTTCTTTTTATTTTTTGGAGGTGAAAACCTTGTCTGAGTTATAATTGGCAAATATGTTTTCCCATATGTCTGGTTCCCTTTTCATTTTGTTGATTTTTTCTTTAGCCATGGAGGAGCTTTTTAATTTGATGTAGTCCCATTTGTTTATTTCCTTTATATCCCTTGCTCTGGGGGACATAGCAGTGAAAATATTCCTGAATGGAATATCTGAGATTTTCATGCCTATTTTCTCCTCTAGGACTTTTATGATGTCATGACTTATATTTAAGTCGTATATCCATCTTGAACTTATTTTTGTGTATGGTGTAAGTTGGTGGTTATTAATTTTTATTTCCTTGAGTATTATGTTTGAATTTTAACTCCATTGATAGCTTTTTAGCTTCAAATCTTCTATTTTTCATTTGAGGTTTCTTTAGTGTTTATAGTATACATCTCAAACATATCACAATCTACCTTCAAGTGATGTTACACTATGTCACATATAGTAAAAGTAACTTAAAATAGAGCATTTCTATTTCTTTCCTCTAAGCCTGCATGTTATTGTCATTACATTTTAATTTTACTAATTTTATTTTTGTAGTATAATTCTTTTTTAAAGATTTTATTTCATTTATTTTTTAGAGAAGGATAGACAGGGAGAAAGAGAGGGAAACATCAATGTGTGGTTGCCTCTCCTGCGCCCCCTACTGGGGATCCATCCCACAACTCAGGCATGTGTCCTGACTGGGCATTGAACTGCCGACCCTTTCTTTCACAGGCCAGTACTCAATCCACTGAGCCACACAAGTCAGGGCTAGTTTTGCTAATTTTAAAACTTCACATACATTATTACTTTCCTTTAAGTAACCAATTATCTTTTAAACACTTTTAAATAAGAAAAGAATGTTATACTAAACCATGTAGTTATAATTCATGTGAGATTTTTTCTGTGTATAAATCTACACTTTCCACTTATTTAATTATCATTAAATCTGGCAGACTTCCTTTGACATTTCTTATAGGATGACTCCTCTAGTGATGAATTATTTCATTATTTGTGTGCTTGAAAATAATTTATTTTGTCTTTATTTTATAACCACAGTTTATATTAAATATATTTCCACACTTGTTTCATATGTGCAGCAAAGTGGCTGGAAAACTGTGTACTCTACAGAGTGGTCCTCTCTGCCCCAAGCACCCACCTGACCCATACCTCATTATCTTGACATTATTGACTGTGCTTTCCATGCTACAATCTGTATCTCTGAGTATATTTTGCAACTATCTGTGCTTCTTAATCCTTCACATTCTTTACCCAATCTCCCAACACTCATGTATTCTGACAGCTATCGATCTGTTCTTTTTGTTTGTGAATATATTTCTAATTTGTTTCTTGGTTTATTTTGTTCATTAGGTTTCATATGTAAGTGAAATCAAATGACTTTTTCTGAATGGTTTATTTCAGTTAGCATAATACACTCTAAATCAATTTATGATGGTCAATCCATACTGTCACAAAAGTTAAGATTTCTTGCTTTTATATGGCCGTGTAGTATTCCATTGTGTAAAAGTACCACAGCTCTTTTATCCACTCATTAACTTATGGATACTTGGGTTGCTTCCAAATCTTAGCTGTTGTAAATAACACTGCAATGGACATAGGGGTAGCTATAATCTTTCAAATTAGTGGGTTTTTTATGTATTCCCACAAGTGGAATTGGTGGATCATAAGGCAATTCCATTTTTATATTTTTTTGAAGAACTTCCACTGTTTTCTGTCATGGTTACACCAATCTGAATTCCCCTCAACAGTGAATGAGGGTTCCCTTTTCTCCACATTAGTGCCAAGACTTGTTGCTTGTCGATGACAGCCATTCTGACAGTTGTGAGGTGGTATATCATTGTGGTTTTGATTTGCATTTCTGTGATGATTAGTGACATTGAGCAACATTACATATTTCTATTTACAGCTGTATATCTTCTTGGAGAAGTGTCTGTTTAGATATCCTGTCCACTTTTTGTTGTCAGAATTTTTAAAATAAATTTTACATATTAACTACTTATCAGATGTATCATAGGTGAATATCTTCTCCCATTCAGTAGGCTGTCTTTTGTTTTTTGATGGTTTTCTTTGTTGTGCAAAAACTTTTAAGTTTGCTGTACTTCTGTTCAATTTTTTAAACTTTTATTTCAGGTCCCTTGCCTGAGGAGGTATATCTGAAAAAAATATTGCTATGCCAAATGTCAGAAAACTTACTGCTTATGTTTTATTTTCTAGTTTTATTACATCAAGTCTTACATATAAATATTTAATTCACTTTGAGATTATTTTTGTGTATTGTGTAAGAAGAGGGTCTATTTGTTTGTTTTTTTAATGTATCTGTCCAATTTTCCCAAAACCATTTGCTGAATAGTCTATCTTTACCCCATGGCATGATCTTTCCTCTTTAGTCAAATATTAATTGACCATAAAATTGTGGATTTACTTTTGGGCTCTCTATTCTCTTCCATCAATCTATATTTGTGTTTTTTTATGACAATACCATACTGTTTTGATGACTACAGGCTTATAGTATAGTTTGATATCAGATAGTATGATACTCCCAAATTTTTCTTCTTTCTCAAGAAGTTGGTGGCTATTCTGAATCTTTCTGGTTTCATATAATTTTTTGGAATATTTTTTCTAGTTCTGTGAAATATGCCATTGGTATCTTGATAGAAATTGTGTTGAATCTGTAGATTGTTTGGGGGTAGTATGAACATTTTAATGATGTTAATTCTTTCTATCTGTGAACATGATATATGCTTCCACTGACTTGTATTTTTTTCAGTTTCTTTCTTTAGTGTCTTGTAATTTTCCTAGTGGAGGCTCTTGCCTCCATGGGTAAATTTATTCCTAGACACCTTGATTTTTATGCGATTGTAAATGGGATTCTTTTCTTTGTTTTTCTTTCTGATCATTCATTATTAGTGTATAAGAATTCCACTGATTTCTGAATTTTAATTTTGTATCCTGGTAGTTAACTGAAGTAATTTATCAGTTCTAGTACTTTTGTAGTGGAGTGTTTAGAGTTTTCTGTATACAGTACCACGTTATCTGCATATAATGACAGTTTTACTTTTTCTTCTCTGGTATGGATGTCTTTTATGTCTTTTTCTTGTCTGATTGCTGTGGCTAGGACTTTTAGAACTATGTTGAATGAGAGTGGTGAAAGTGGACATCACTGTCTTATTCCTGATATTATGGGAAACACTTTAGGTATTGCCAGACTAGTTCCTTATCAAATTTATCAGTAAATAAATTTGTTATTCATCTTAAAATTTCCATCACATTTTTAAAAAAATTGTATTTGCTTTGTGAAAATGTTACAGGAAGCAAATGTATGAATAGATATTCACGGTGCAATATATTGCAATATATGCAACTATCATATGAAAGTTAGGGAAAAGATACTATAAATAGAAAGAAAGACAACTCTTCTTTAGGAGGTTAGATAAAATCTTATAAAATAAGTTATAGTTCAGCCAAGATGAGGCTTTTTTTTAATATGAAAAAGTGATGTGGGGACCTGAGGGGAACATTTCAGGTAGACACAACATCATAGGGGTAATGGAATTATGTAAGAGTTGTCTGACAATAAAAATTTCAGTGGAGACAACAAACATTTTATGGAAATAAAGGGAGGTTTCATGGGAAGAGAAACTTACATAAATGAAGAACAAAGGCAAGAAAATCAAAAGACTTTTGATCTATGCTAATGCACTTGGATTTTTCTGATAATTATGTTTAAGGCAGGAAAATGTGTTTTAGAAAGACTACTACAAGCAGTCCTTGGAGGTTAGATAGGAACAGGAGAAAATACACACAAGGAGACCAGTTAGCATGTATTACAACAATAGTGCTGTTGAGAGATGATGTACAAGTAGATATGGAGAGAAGGGGTTAGACATAAAAGACACATCTAAGGTACAACCGCTTTATAATTTAAATCAAAGCTAATATTAGATTAAAAAATACATAGAGAGGAACACAGGTACAAAAGGAAAAATGGAAAGAATAAGTATCTTTCAGTAGTAACATTAAATGTTAGTGGATTAGATGTTCCAGGAGAACATGGCCTGAATGTATGCTTCCTACAAGAGATCCACCTCAGAACAAAATACCTACACAGACTGAAAGCGAAGGGTTAGGAAAACTATTTCAAGCAAATGGACAGGAAATAAAAACGCTGGGGTGGCGATACTTATATCAGACAAAATAGATTTCAAAACCAAAGCCATAAAGAGAGACAAAGAAAGGCATTTCATAATTCTAAAGGGGAAAATCCATCAGGAAGCTATAAATATTGTAAACTTAACTGCACCCAACATAGGAGCACCCAATTTTACAAAGAAAATATTGGAGGACTTCAGGAGAGATATAGACAGCAACACACTTATACTAGGGGATTTTAACACCCCACTGTCAACAATGGACAGATCTTCCAAACAAGGAATCGACAAGGACATTGTGGCACTGAATGAAATGCTAAATCAAATGGGCTTAGCTGATGCATACAGAAATTTTCACACCAAAGAAGCAAAATATGCATTCTTTTCAAATACAAATGGACATTTTTAAAGATAGACCACATGAAAGGTTACAAAGCAAGCCTCAACAAATTCAAGAAAATTGAAATCATATCAAGCATTTTCTCAGATCACAATAGCTTGAAGCTAGAAATGAACCTCAAGAAAAAAAACTCAAAGCAGCACAATACATGGAGACTAAATAATGTGTTATTAAACAATGAATGGGTAAACAATGAAATCAAGGAAGAAATTTTTAAAAAATGTTCTGAAAGCAAATAAAAATGAACACACAATAGTCCAAAAACTATGGGACACAGCACGGTCCTGAGAGGGAATTTCACAACAATATAGGTTTGCCTAAAAAATATTTTAAAATATTGCAAATAAACAACCTAACCCTATACCTGCATAAACAAGAGGAACAAAACCAAGAGTCACTAAAAGGAAGGAAATAATCAAGATAAGAGCAGAATTAAATGACATAGAGGCCAGAGGAAAAAAATCCAAAGGATCAATAAATCCAGGAGCTTTTTCTTTGAAAAGATAAACAAACTTGATAAGTAACCAGGTTCATCATGAAAAAGAGATGACTGAAAAAATAAAATCAGAAACAAAAGAGGCAAAATTACTACTGATGCAACAGAAATACAAAGGAACATAAGAAATTACTACAAACACATGTATGCCAAGAAATTTGAAAACCTAGGGGAAATGGACACATTTCTAGAAAAATATAATCTTCCAAAACTGAATCAAGAAGAAGCAGAAAGCCTGAACAGAGTGATACAGCTAGTGAAATGGAAACAGTAATCATAAAACTTCCAGCACACAAAAGCTCTGGACCGACTGTTTCCCTGGATAATTAAAAAAAAAATCAAGAAAGAGCTAACCTTTTTCCTTCTCAGATTATTTTTAAAAATCCAAGAACAGGGAAGACTCCTAAACTCTTTTTATAATGTCAGTATCATTCTAATTTCAAAACCAGATAAAGGGACAACAAAGAAAGAAAACTACAGGTCAATATCACTGATGAACATAGATGCTAAAATCCTCAACAAAATATTCACAAACCATATCCAGCAATACATTAAATAGATCATACAACATGATTAAGTGGGATTCATCCCAGGGATGCAAGGATAGTACAATATGCACAAATTAATAAGCATAATACATCACATAAACAAAAGGAAAGATAAAATCACATGATCATATCAAAAGATGATGAAAAAGCATTTGATGATATAACACACCCATTTATGATAAAAACACTCAGCAAAGTGGGAGTAGAGGGAGCATACCTCAACATAATAAAGGCCATGTACAGGAAAACTACAGACAACATCATACTAATGGGTAAGAACTACAAACTTTCCCACTAAGATCAGGAATAAGACAAGGATGCCCACTTTCACTTCTACCCAACATAATATTGGATGTCCTAGCCATGGTGACAAGACAAAAAAATAAAAATAAAATAAAAAGCATCCAAATTGGAACGGAGGAAGGAAAGTAGTCACTGTTTGCAGATGACATGATAGTATGCATAGAACACTGAATAGACTCTAACAAAAAGCTACTTGATCTAATAACTGAATTTGTCAAAACAATAGGTACAAAATCAATATTCAAAAATCAAAGGCATTTTTGTATACCAGCAACAAAATATCAGAAATAGAAATCAGTAAAAAATCCCATTTGCTATAGCAACAAGAAAAATAAAGTACCTAGGAATAAACCTAACGAAGGAGGCAAAAGACCTGTGTTCAGAAAACTACACAACAGTGAAGAAAGATATTAAGGAAGATAAAAATAAATGAAAGCATATACCATGTTCATGGATTGGAAGAATTAACATCATTGAAATGTCCATACTACACAAAGTAATTTATAGATTTAATGTAATCCCTATTAAAATACCGATAACATACTTTGCAAATATAGAACAAACATTTCAAAAATTTATGTGGAACTATAAATGAAGTAAAAAAAGTCTCAGTAATTTCAAGAAAGAAGAACAAAGTTGGAGGGATCACAATACATAATATCAAACTGTATTGTAAGGCTAATGTAATCAAAAGAGCTTATTACTGGCTTAAGAACAGACATATCGATCAATGGACAGTTTTGAGAGATCAGAAATAAACCCACATCTCTATGGTCAGTTAATATTTGACAAAGGTGTCAGGAGCATGAAATGGAGAAAAAATAGCCTTTTGAGGAGCAGTGTTGGGAGATCGGGGAAACTAAATGCAGAAAGAAAGATAAAAAAAGAGAGAGAGAGAGAGAGAGAAGAAGGAAGGAAGGAAAGAAGGAAGGAAGGGAAAGGAAAGGAAACTCAACCACTAATTATACACCATACACAGAAATAAATTCAAGATGGATAAAACACTTAAAAATAAGACACAATACCATAAAAGACCTTGAGGAGAACATGGGCAGGAATATCTCAGATAGTCCACACAGCAATAATTTAACCGATATGTCACCTGGAGCAATGGTCATAAAGGATAGAATAAACAAATAGAGTTTCATCAAAATAAAAAAAGCTTCTACATGGCTAAAGAAAACATCAGCGAAATGAAAAGGGAACTAACCATGAGAAAATATATTTGACAATGATACATCAGACAAGGGTTTGATCTCCAAAATATATAAAGAATGCACACAACTTCACCCTAGGAAGACAAACAACCCAATTAAGAAATGGGCAAAGGATCTGAACAGACACTTCTCCAAGGAGGACATACAGTGGGCCCAAGGACACATGAAAGGGTGCTCACTATCACTAGCCATCAGAGGGATGCAAATTAAAATCACAATGAGATATCACTTCACAGAGACAGAATGGCCAACACAACCAAATCAACAAACAACAAGTGCTGGTGAGGTTGTAGAGAAAGGGAACTCTAGTACACTGTTGATGGGAATGCAGACTGATGTAGCCACTGTGGAAAACAGTATGGAATTACCTTAGAAAACTAAAAATGGAACTCCCTTTTGACCCAGCAATTCCACTGCTGGGATTATGCTCTAAAAATACATAAACACCAATTCAAAAGTACCCCAATGTTCATAACAGCACAATTTACAATAACCAAGTGCTAGAAGCCACTTAGGTGCCCATCAGTAAATGAGCGGATCAAAAAACTGTTGTACATATACACAGTGGAATACTATGCAGCAGAAAGAAAGAAGGAGCTCCTACCACTCACAACAGCATGGATGGATCTGGGGAGCATTATGCTAAGTGAAATAAGCAGGTAGTAAAAGACAAATATGATATGATTTCACCTATAAGTGGAATCTAATCAACAGAACAGAGAAGCAAGTTTAATGTAACCAGAGACATTGAAGTGAAGGAAAAACTGACAGTGAACAGAGGAGAGGGGGGAGGGTAAGATGGGGGGAGACAGGGTAAGGGTGGTCAAAGAACATATATGGGGGACTCATGGATAAAGTCAAGGTGGAGTGGGGTCGAGGGTGGGGTGGTGGGAGTGGTGGGGGGAAAATGGAAAAAACTATACTTGAACAGCAATAATAAAAGAATTATTATTAAACTTCAATCATTAAGCTGGTGTATTATTGTTGTAAAGATGGTTAAATAGCTAAAAACAAACAGAATATAAACTTTAGTAATTAACACACACATATGTTTTTAGTTGATTTTTGGCCAAAGTGCCAAGAGCAAATGCTAGCCTTTTCAATAAATGATACAGAAACAACTTGCCACTACATGAAAAAATGTACCTTGACCTTACTTCAGAATATACACAGGACTCAACTTGAAATGGATGATATCTCTAAACATAAAATGAAAAACTATAAGTTCTACCTTGGAGTAGACAAGTATTTATATATTATGAAACAAAAGCAAAATATTTTCATCTAATGTACTTATACTTAAAATGTATAACTAACATTCAGTAATAAGCAGACAAGGAATGTAGATAAAATAATTATTTAAATAGATACTTCATAGAAGAAGATATATGAATGTATGGAATTATGTTTATATTTTATTAATGAAGCATTCAAAACCATGATGACATTCCACTACATACCCACTAGAATAGTTATATTTACAAACGCTAAACATGTTAGATATTAATGAAGATATAGAGTAATGAGAATTCTCACACATTGTTATTGGTAGCATAAAATGGTGTAATCACTTAAAAATGTGGCATTTTCTTAAAAACTATACATACTTCACTGTGAATCACCAATTTCATTCCTAAGTACTTATCCAAGAGTCATGAAAATTACATCCATGTATATCCTTATAAATAAATGTTCATGTTAGCTTTATTCATAAGATAGCAAATGGAAACAACTCAAGAGCCATCAACAGGTGAATAGAAGCAGTGCTTCTGATGTATACAAACATTGGAATGTAGTAATAGAATGAAATGAACTACAGATAGAACAATATGAATGAATTTCAAAAATGTTATGCTAAGTGTAGAAAAACTAGTCACAGAATATGACATGTTATAACTCTATATGAAATTCTAAAAGGCAAAATAAATCAATAGTCACAAAAAGCAGCTCACTGGTCACCTGAGTCATGGGTCAGGAGATGAAATTGACCACAGAAGCTCAGGGGGGAACTTTTTAGCCGATGGAAATGCCCTATATCTTTATTATGGTGGGGACTATTCAGGTGTATTTGACAAATATCACAGCGTACACTTAAAATGTGTGTACTATATTTTTAATAAATTATACCTCAAGGAAATTGATAAAGAAAAACATACTGGTACAATAATGTCTATTTAAATTCTGAGATTTCAAACTGTTTTCTTCTCAGGCGGTTTAAGATAAAAATGGCATCATCTACTATTGCCTAAAATTCTGAATGTCATTATTAAACTTTTTCTCGTGCATTCTATTTCCAATTTTACATTTTCTCAATTTTGCTGACTTTATATGTATACGCATATATATGAGGTCTCTCCAGAAGGTATCCAGCCATGTAATATGAGAAAAAGAAACATTTATTGAAGAAGATACAAGATACAAGAACCATTGTTCATAGGACAAGGATGCCTAAATCCCCTTCAAATTAAGCACCTTGCAGCATCACACAGTTCGCACAGTTTCTATCAGCTGTCACTACGTATTTTACTGAATCTCATTAACAGTCTGAAATCTCTTCACTTTCAAAAGTTATTTTAATTTTGGGAAAAGCCAGAAGTCACAGGGTGCCAAATCTGTGCTATATAGGGGCTGAGTCACCTGGGTGATTTGATGTTTCACCAAAAAACTCAGCAGGAGATGTGATACATGAGCGGGCCACATTGTAGTGATGAAGCTGCCAGTCACCAGTTGCCTATAGCTGTGGCCTTCTGAATCATCTAAATAGTTTCCGTGGAGGAACGTTCAAGCTTAATCCAAAATTTGATGCAGATTCTTTGCTCTACTTGCTCAGTCAATTTGAATGTGATGGCTACACAGCCATGCTCACTCAACAGTATCTACTGCCCCCACTGACTAGTACAGTGAAGTTGTCATTGTCCATGCATGTGCATTCCAGTCCACTCGTCTTGGCTACCAGATTACATCGATGTCATGCAAATTGTTCTTGTTATATAAACAATGGCTGGATTTTTTCTGGACAGACCTCATATACAAGATTTGGGACTATCCTCAGTTTCAGGTATTCGCTCTTGGTCATGGAATATATCCCCCATAAAAGGGGGTACTACTATACATGATTTTTTAAAAGAATAAAAATATTCTTTAACCAAGTTATAAAAACATTATGTTAATGAGTGAGGGATTAGATATTACTGGTGGAAATGGGAAGACTTTTTGGAGGTGGAAATGTTTAAATCATGACTGTTTGATAAATGAGACTATTACTATCAGAGCAAGGTTGTGCACATATCAAATTCCAGGCTGTGGGAAGGGATGGAACTAAGTTACAAATTAGAAGAACTGAGACTTTGATTCCTTTCATGCATGACAAATATGTCAATATATGACCATAAGAAAAACAAACTGAAAAAATGCATTGGGATTATATTAAATAAGGTTTAACATTAAAGTATTTGCACTATGGTACATTCTTTAAAGCAATAAAACTGCAGTCTGATCAAATCTGTGCTTTGAGGAGGGAAATCAAAAAGCAGTGTAAAGAATGATGGCATAGAGACTGGAAGTAAAAACTTAGGGGGTTATTACTAGATGACAGGAGAGAAGTATACTCTCAACTTGAGAAATGGCTTTGAAAAAAAATAAAAAGAGGTGCAGATTAAAAATACTCAGAAGCATTTGTTTGCTAACTGCATGTATGTGTAGAGAGGAAGATAACAAGTTTATAATTTGCCTTGATAGTAACATTACTTATGGCACTAAGGATATTAGTAAGTGGAAAAAGTGTGGCTTGAGAGATAATTATGGTTTGGGGACATTATGATTATTGCATGATATGTGAATAAAAAGTAAAGCTGATAGTTCAATGTTTGGGTCTAGAATTCAGGGTAACGAGAAGGAATAGAAATAAATATTGGGAATCATCACCACATATACTTAAAATACAACAAATGGATGAAATTGAAGATGAGAAGTACATAAAGGACATATGGAATAATTTAATATTGGTGTAAGTTTATGTAAAATGAACTAAAAAAGAAAAAGCTCTGTCAGAGAATACAGCAAGAAAGAAAGAGCCACATTCAGCTGAAATACATGACGAGTTTCAATGAAATCTTCTTACTATTCTTAGAAAGATAATTATAAAAGGCAATGTCATGTGGTATAAACAGATTTAAGTGATCAAATCATTTCTTTAACTGTGAGAGCTTATGCATTTTTAATGTTAGCTGTACAGGTTGCTAATTCTCCCACAAAAGTGGTAGACCTTCCCATTGTAACTTTGATGGCATCCCTCTTGCTATTTTGTGTGTCAATCCTTATTTAATGCAGCCTTCTAAATGAGAAGTAGAAATCTCACCAAAACAGACTTTAAGAACACTATTTTATCATGTTTAACATAGAAAATAAAATGGTCAGAGCATTGATTTTTAAATCCTTATGATGAGAAATTTTTGCTTATAATGCAATTTGCATCTGTCTTAAAATTCTAAAAGTGACTGAGTGAGCATGTGTGTGTGCTCCTCTGAATTTTAATTTGGGAAAAATCAAGGATATTCAATATAATTTTTTAAAGGCTTACAGTGTAGGTGAGTTGCCTATTTTGGTGATATTTTATCCTAGAGGAGCATATGACACAGATTCAGATGTATTTCATTGTGATGATATCTTCAGCTGTGAATTCCATTTGGAATTCATAGTTACACTGTCCCCATGCTTGAGGTTATTCTCAGCTTTCAACCCTCTGATAAATCTGTCTACACAAAACAGCAGCTGGTCCACTGGTAATTTAACTGCTTTTGGTGGCATAATTTCATGGTATTTTTTTTTTAGAGTCTCAGAATGAAAGCCCAGAGCTTCAGAAGCAGTGTGCATGGAGAAGTTTGTTTACATTTTTTTCTAGGGACAAAGGCTAGATAGTATGACAATTTATGAGAATTGTCAGGTTAATAGCTGTCTTGTGGAAAATGGCACTTTGCTGATTTTAGTCCCCATGCCTAATAGAATTATAAGCATTGTTAGTGAGAAAAAAAATGGAAATGGGATGATCAGTGTAGATTAAAAAATAAAAATCAGGTTTATCCAAAGTCTTTTTGAATTAAACCCCCAAATTTAGACTATGCTAGAAGAAGAAGAAAACAATTAAACAGAGAAAAAAATCCAGGTAGTTTGAAGGCAGAAGCTAGCACTCCAAATTAAATTGATTTTCTTAGTACACATTCAGGTTAGGTTTCTGAAAATCTATTTGTTTTGCACACAGGAGAAAAAAATTGCATCTGACCATACAGTGGAGAAAGACTGCTGATTTTAGGGCAGCACGGATTGAATGTGAATCATAGAATTATTACTCTAACCCATGCTATTTTGAACACTTTGTAGATTATTCAGGCCACAGTTTGTCTGACTCTAGAGGATAACTTGCTTTAAAAATCCCCTGGAAAATATCACCTTATTGGAAATAGATAAACAAAGGATGGATGGATACATTCTCTACAAACAGGCATTTATGGGAAAGAAACTATATTTTACTGACCTCTCTCCAAATCGCCACAACACACAACTGTAGAAAATGACAGTGACTGAAACAAATATAAAGAGACCATTTTTGTAACGAAAAAGCCGTTCTGTGTTTTGATTGAGGTAGTGGGTACATAAATCATTATATTATAAAATAGCATGGGACTGTCACAGGGTGGTATGGCCAGATCACTAGGGGAGGGAAGAAACCCTGATCTGGCATAAGAGGTTGCTCCCTTGGAGAAGGGAAGGTTCAGGGGAAACCCCAAGGCAGTGGATAGAAGGCAGCCTGGGATCAAAAAGAGGATCTGGGGCATGATTCCACATCACTAAGACAACAGTAAACAAATAACACAGCTTGGGGAACTACTTGCACAAAGCCTGTAAGGGATGTGGGAGCTGAAAAGGCCACAATACATGTGTAACAAGGTGACTCCCCGCCCTAGGCTGAGATGCTCATGCCCAGGCACATGGCTAGAAACTCCCCCTCTTCCAAATCATGGTGGTCTTAGGAGGCGCAGGGATGCTACAACAAGCATGATGGATGTGGGCCTGGAAGAACAGTGCATCAGTCTAGTAAAATGTTTGGACAGAGGAAAAAGGCCCTGAAACTGGCTTTTGGCCTGCAAGAGATTTTTGTCTGGGGCTTTAAAAATGGAGCACACATGGAAGTTCTGGCTCTTTCCTTCCCCTCTCAAGTCCAGGTCAGTGGCCAGAGTATTCCTAGGCTGGCAGGCCCTAGGACTACGTGGCTGGGTGCCAAACCCTGTGCCACTCCCACATAGAAAACAGTATCAGTGCACTGTTCTACTCAGCCCTGCTCAACAAGGCACACAGATGTATAGGTAAGTCACTGGTCAGACGGATGCAACAAAATCACTTGGCCAGTGGAGAGCAGCCAGAGGAAAGGGAAGCATGTTGCAAGAAGGACACTAGCATGCACAGACGCCAAAAGACACAGGGAGTCAGACTGTGACCAGGAAACTGCCAAGCTATGTATACAGTCATGCTGTGGGCACCTGCTTATTAAAACAACAGTATAGTTTTAAATGGGCGAAGGGATTCTAGGCACATCCTTGAGCAGAGCTGGCTAGGGGTGGAGGGGTTATTTGACTGTGGGTGTTTTAAAATGAATGGGTATTGAGGCAGAAGCCTGTTATTTTTCCAAAAATTGCATAGCCTTTGAATTAAAAAAAAAACAAAACCCTTTCCATTTTCACCAAACTTCCACTTCCAGAGTTTATTGGTGGTGAGCACCAGAAACCCATGTGCCTGTATGGTAATAGTAATGTTTCCCAATATGGGGCCCTAGCTGGTGATGGCGGGATGACCAGCCCCCCATGAGTGGGAGAGTGGGACTGGGGGTTTCCCAGTCTCTGGGAATTTTTGTGCACACCTACTTAAGGTATCAACCACTTAAATACACCTGGTGTGTGGAAAGGAAATGGGCCTGAAAAGGGAAAAGATTTTAAGAAGGGGTGAGTATCACCTGAGTTTTGGGGCCATGACCTGGTGTCCAAGTGAGGACTGGTTGAGCTTTGGGGAGGCCATTGCTTGGGGACCACTGTTTGTGAGATTGGTTGGCAGAAAACTTGCTTGTGAGCACTTGTTTGGAATAATACAGTTGTGGGTTCAAGTTATGTGTTTCCAGCTTCCCTGAATTTTTATGGTCATAGAATTGGGCCTTCTGTACATCTGGGCCAAGAGGAACAGTTCAGCTTTGGTTTCTGGAGGGAAGCCACTGGATATAATTTTAGTGGACTAGAGTATATCTAGCATTATCCAATGTCTAAGGAGGCATTGGTACTATTATTGCCACACTGCATGGCTTATGTATAATTTAGACTGTGGATAAAAGTGGCCCTAAAATGGTTTCCGGAGTTACTGCACCACCATGCAATTGGAGCAGTATTACCAACAGTTATACAAATGGGATGAAATGCATTATTTCAATGCATTTATATTGTATAATTGGGTTTCACCAGGAACAGAGAACTGCTTGATAGTGCAGAGAAGGGAAGTGGCTTCAAAACTTCTTCCTGACAGTAAGGCACAGGAAGAAAAGGAAAATGAGAAAATATATCTCATTAATGCCCTGATCCCAGGGGATTCAGTGTTGGTAGCAGGAAGGTCTCCCCTGTCACCACTCCCTTCAATAGCTACCCCTGAAATAGGGCCAGAGATCCAACAGCTCCACCTCTGTATAATGAGGAATGGGTCTCCACCTCAAAGACCCATCAGGGCACCAAATTTGGCTAGGAAGAGTCCCTATCCAGAGCAAGACAGTTCCCTTTGAGGCAATATCCTATAAGTGGAGTAACTCAGGAAGGCCAACTCACTGGCTACAATTTGGCCTGTGACCCATTCCCCACTTCAGACTTACTAAATTGGAAGAATTCTAGCCTGTCATATAGAGTGAATCTGCAGAAGATGATCGATCTTGTTACCTCCCTTTTAGCAGCTCATTATCCAAACTGGGCAGATGTGTGGTCTCTCCTTAACATTGTCCTAACAGTAGGTCAAAGATGAATAGTTATAAATAAAGCTAATGAAGAGGTTCACTGCATTCATCAAGAGAGTTCCAATGGTATGTCCAACCCAACTGGGGCAATCCCCTTGAGAGAGCCTCACTGGGACCTGAATAGTGGGGATCTAGCCCTACTGAAACACAGGTGTATTTTGGAAGGGCTCAAGAAATGGGTGCCCAGGAAAAAGAGTCTGAATATTACACAGACCCTTCAGCAAAAAAACAAATGATGGCTCTTTCGAATTTTCAGAAAGTATCTATCAAGCTTATAGAAGGCACAGTGATTCTGATCCACAGGCACCACGTGGATGGTAAATATGACTTTTATTAGGCAAAGTGTCCCAGATATCAGAAAGAAACTCCAGCATTTATTTATTTATTTTATTTTAAAAAATATTTTATTTATTTATTTTTAGAGAGAGGGTAAGAGACAGAGAGAGAGAGAGAGAAACATTGATGCGTGGCTGCCTCTCACACACCTCCCACTGGGAACCTAGCCTGCAACCCAGGCATGTGTCCTGACTGGGAACTGAACCAGCAACCCCTTGGTTCGCAGGCCAGCACTCAAACCACTGAGCCACACCAGCCAGGGCAGAAACTGAAGCATTTAGATGGGCACTGGGAATTAATCCTTCCACATCAGCCAGGGAAGAAACTCCAGCATTTTGATGGTCATTGTTTTAAAAATTTACAACACCCAGGAAGCAAAGAAGTTAAAATAGGCCATGGTGTTCTTAGAAACAGGGTGTGGAGATAAGAAGAGGAAGCAGGACCCTAAAGGAAAGAAGAAAGGTGCGCTGGTGCCAATCAATGTGCCCATTGCAAAGAGGAGGTCCATTGGAGGAAGGAATGCTTGAAACTCAATGGGAAAATGAAGATGATAAAACCTTTGCCAAGAAATGCTGAAAAAGAGAAAGGAGTCTGATGATGAACGTGGAGGCCCAAGGGCTCCTTTGGACATCTCTCAACCTATGACTATTTCCCCGAAGGGGCCCTAGGTACAGTTAAAAGTGGGGAGTAAGCTAACCGATGTCCTTGTAGATACAGGAGCTACATACCCAGTGCTAAATGCACAATTAACCAAGAAAAGTTCAGATGCAGTAATGGTTACTGGAGTGACTGGACAACTACATAAATAGGTGTTCTTTCAACCTCTAGAGTGCCAGCTTCAGGATCAAAATCTTATGTATAATTTTCCCTACATGCCATGCTGCCCCATTCCATTCATGGCCTAAGATTTACTTTGTAAATTGCATGCACAAATAACTTTTTCTCCTAAAAAGCAGCAATTATGTGTAGAGGTCTGGCTGGAACTTGCTTTCCAGCTCCAGACACTCCTGACTTGCCTGGAAAATCCCAGAGGTGAACTCTTCCCACCTGAGCTCTATGAACAAGTAAATTGAACTGTTGGGTTGATGGAACCCCAGGTAAAGTGATTAGCACCCAACCCATAAAAGTTAACCTAAAAGAAGGGATGCAGATCCTATTGAAGAAAAAATACCCCCCAAAATGGAGGCTTTAGAGGGGATTCAGCCAATATTACAAAAGTTCTTAAGATCAGGACCAATTCAGTCATGCCAGTCTCCCTATAACACTCCTATTTTGCTGGTTGAAAAGCCTTACTCTGATGAATATTGATTTGTATGGAATCTTAGGCCCATAAAAGACATTGTTCAGGACATTCATCCTAAGATGCCTAAACCTTATATTCTATTGACCATGGTGCCTGAGGATATCATATGGTTTTCAGTTCTAGACTTGAAGGATGTTTTCTTCTGCATCCAAATAGATGAGCAGGCTCAACTACTGTCGACCTTTGAATGGCAGGGCCCAGAAACTAAAACCATTCTCCAATACCACTGGACCACTCTGCCACAAGGATTTAAGAACTCCCTGACTATATTTGGGAATGTATTGACGAAGAACTTAAGGGAAATTCAATTGAAATCGCGAGTTCTTTTGGAATACTTAGATGGCATATTGATAGTTAGCAATACCTATGAGAACAGTGTGCTCAATACCATCACAGTTCTAAATCATTTGGCAAAAAGGAAATATAAAGTATCACCTCACAAGGCCCAGACTTACAAACAGGAGGTGGTATACCTGGGTTTTCAACTGAAACAGGGTACTAGGAGCTTTATGACTGGTAGAAAGCAAGCCATTTGCTATGATAAAAATACCAGAGAATCAGAGGCAGCTTCATGGGTTCTTAGGGATTACCAGGTTTTGATGAATTTGGATTCCAAACCTTGTACTTATAGCAAAATCACTGTGTAATTCCTTAAAAGAACAGGGCTCTGGACATCTCAAATGGACAAGTGATTGCCAAGAAGCATTTGATACCTTGAAGGAAAACCTAGTTTCAGTTCCCACATGAGTACTGTCCAATTTACAGAAGCCTTTCAAATTATAAGTCACTAAAAGCAGGGTATTGGACCAAGGTTACTAGCCTGGACTGTGGGAATATCCCCCAAGCCATAGCCTATCTCTCAAAAAAGGATTGGCTGACAAAGGGATGGCCATAATTCTTCTGGGGGGGGGGTAGCAGCTACCTGTGACATCTTACAGGAAGCCAAGAAGTTCAATTTTGGACAGCCTACTAGAATATTAGTGCCATACCAGGCCCTAACTCTATTGGAAAATAAAGGAGGTATTGGTAGATGTCAGGGCACATGGTAAAATACTAGGCCATTCTGTTGGGCAACCCAAATGTTACCTTGCCTCACAGATCACAAAAACCTTGAATTCAATTACCCTTCTCCCAAACACAGAAAGAGACTCAGGCCTCCATCATGACTGTTTGCAAATCATTGACCAACTTTATTCCAGCAGGCTGTATCTGCTGGACCAGCCACTGACAGTGCTAGACTGGGAGTTATATACAGATGGGAGCAGCTTCATGTATAATGACCAATGATGAGATGTGTATGCAGTAGTCACCCTAAACAAAGTAATAGAAGACAAAGCCCTTGTGTTTGGAACCTCAGCACAAAAAGCTGAACTGATAAGAGCCCTCATAAGAGCCTTAGTACTGCCCCAGGGAAAGAAGGTTAACATCTACATGGACTGCAAATATGCCTTCATGGTAGTTCATGCCCATTGAGCAGTATGGAAGGAGAGAGCACTCTAAACCTAAGAGAACAAGGATGTCACGCATGCAGAACTGGTTTTTACAATTACCAGAGGCAGTGAATCTGCTGGACCAGAGTGTCATAATGCACTACCCAGGACACCAGAGGAATGGTTCCCTAGTGAACCAGGGAAACCAAACTGGTGATAAAGCAGTAAGACAAGCAGTTGGAGGGCCACTACACCTAGGAACTTTGATCTTCTGCTTGAACTTGTCATAATTTAAACCCCATTACACAGAACGCGATGTGGAATGGGCCTGTGAATGGGGATTCTCTAACACTGACCCTAATTCTATATGGAAGATCAACACCCACGGTATAACCCTACTCCCTGAGGCTCTAGTGTATCCCATCCTCAAACACGTACATGAATGGACCTATTATGGAAAGATTGCCTTAATGGACCTCATTAGGTCACATTTAAAGGGCCCTCATTTGCACAGGACCATTCAGAACATCACCCAAGCCTGTCAGATATGTGACAAAAAACAATTCTAAGACAGAGTGTGCCCCGGTGGAAAAGGGAGTACAATATAAAGGGTTATACCTATTTGAGGACTGGAAAGTAGACTTTACACAGGTGCCTAAAACCAGAGGGGATTTCAAATATTTGTGAACACTTTTTTCTGAATAGATAGATGCATACTCCAGTAGAATGGAAAAGGTAATAGAGGTAGCAATTTTTTTTCTTAAATAAATAATCCCTAGGTTTGGATTTCCTCATAGCATTCAAAGTGACAGTGGACCAACATTCACTTCAGAGATCTCCCAGAAGGGACAGGCACTGCAAATGCAATGGAAACTACATGCATCTTAGAGACCTCAATCTATGGAAAAGACTTCTCCAAAATGAATCACACATTGAAAAAGACCCTGGGAAATATATGCCAGGAACCACACTTTAAATGAAACCAGGCACACTCCATTGCCTTGCTCTGACTTAGGGTAGCATCCAGAAGTAGGCTTAAATTGACCCATTTTGAAACCGTTTATGGGAGACCCCTTTAAATCTTTGTTTTGGAGTACCCTCTTTACTTTTGGAGCAGGAGCCAAAAGTTAAACAATATGTACAACATTTAGGGAAGATACTAACCATTTTGCACAAGTTTGCTCGTTGCAGGTCTGTCCTTCTGATGAGCCCTTATGCCTTGTTCCAGCCAGGGGACTGAGTCTTATTAAAGACCTAGAAGAGTCAAGGTCCTGAATAACAGCTTGCTGAGCAATTCACTGGTCCATATGATGTCTTATTGACAATACTCTCTTCCCTAAAGATCATGGGAATTGAGCCCTGGATCCGCCACACATGGATAAAACAAGTGCCACCTGAGGAGGCCTTGGACCCTGCTGCTGTGGTTGATGCTGAAAAGGAAAGCTAAACCTGCACTCTGGAAAGAGAATTGAAAGTTCTGTTTTGGAAAGGACAGCAGCCCCCAATATAAAGTGACTGTGTTCCTTCAACTTTTTTATGTGTTTACAAATCTAAAGACTTTTAGCTACTTGATACTGACTTAGAATAGGGCCCTTTCCATCATTAAAAAGGACAAGGATTGAACATGATTTATTTTGAATGAATATAGAATGTCTGTGAAAGTTATAGAAGGTTTGAAGAAAGGTTCATGAAAGCTGTAGGAGGCTGTGAAAATTTTAAACTTGAAATGAAAGAAATCTCAGCTTTTGGTTACAATTACTCTATGATTATTTTCTGATCTTTTGGGGACGGGGGAATTTGCTGTGTTGGGTACACTGGGAATCCTTTGTTTCTGTCATTGGGGCTTTTTACCATGGTGCCAATTGGCATATCAGTGGGGGTGAGAGGTAATGTCTCTCCTATGGGATCAGTTGGCACCCCAATAGACAAGGAAGTATATCTTCCATTGGGACTTTGGAACTTTTGGACCTAGGAGAGGTCACCTGTATGACCAGTTGGTGTGAGACAATATTCTAAGGGAAGTTCTAGTTCCCAATACCCTTGTTGGAACTTCGTCCAAGGAAGCCACCCTTTCTGAATCTGGGACATTGTAGAATTCCTCTCTATCTTTGTTATTTAGTTGCTATGGTTAAAACTGTGTCTTCTAACCTGCTTACCTAATTTGCAACCCCCAGAGTTCAATGAGGATGCCAAACTGTCCAGCAATGCTATCCTTTGGACTCTGCACATGCTGCTTTCCAGGGACAGCAAACTGACATGGACTTTGTAAGATCCTTTTTAACTTACAGGAAGGCCACCCTCCACTCCAGTTCCCCTTTCTGTTAGGGATCTCTGGGCCAGGGCATAGGTAAGATGACACTCTTTGACAGCAGGATGTATCTAAGGAAGAACAAGACCATCTCCATTTCGTCTTCATAAGATTTCAAAATCTAGAATGTTAAAGGAGGGATTGTAATAGGAGGTTTCTGGCAAGATCGCTGGGAAAAAGGAAGAAACCACAATTAAGCACGGTAAGCTGCTACTCCTAGAGATGGGAGGTGTTGGAGGAAACCCCAAGGAGGTGGATTGAAGCAGCAGCCTGCAACAGAACCTGCTTTCCCAGAGAAGGGAGGGATGCCTGGGAGGGGTTGGAAAGTACCAAAGGAAGCCTGGGATCAAAACAAGAGCTGTAGCATGATTCCATACTCCAGAGGCAACAGTAAACAACTAACACAGCTCAGACACCACTCACACAGAGCCTGAGTGGGCTGTGGGAGCGGAAAAGGTCACAACACATGTGTAACAAGGTGACATCCCACCCCGGGCTGAGACCCATGTGCCCCCGTGTGTGACTAAAAACTTTTCCCTTCCAAATAATGGTGGCTGAAGGAGGGGCAGAGATGCTACAATGAGTATGATGGACACTGGCCTGAGTGAATGGCACATGACATTGTCTAGTAAAATGTTTTGAGAGAGGAAAAAGGCCTCTTACTAGCTTTCTGGCATTCATGGGATTTTGGTATAGGACTTTAAAAATAGAGCACACATGGAAGCCTGGGCTTTTTCCTTTCCCTCATGAACATGGTCAGCGGTTGGGGGCCAGAGCATTCCCCGGCCAGTGGACATGGAGATCATGTGGCCAGGTGTCAAGCCCCATGCCCCTCACACACAGAAAGTGGTGGCAGCATACTTTACTGCATGGCCCTGCTTGACCAGACATATAGATACACCCGTGAGATGATGGCCTTAAGGACAGTGCACAAGCTGGAAGCCACCAGAGGACTATGCCTCAAGAAGGATACCAGCATGCACAGACTTCAAAACACACCTGGAGCCAGACTGTGACCAGAAAACTGCCAAACCACCTGGATAATCCTGCTGCAACCACCTGTGTATCACAAAGGACAGTATATTTTTAAATGGAAAAGTGATTCTAGGCATACCTATGATCTGAGCTGGCTAGGAATGGAGGGGTTATTTGCTTTTGGGTGTTTTAAAAGGTGTAGGCTTTGAGGTGGAAGCCTGTTATTCTTCCAAAAAATATAGTCTTTGAATAAACAACCCCTTTCCTGTTTCACAAAACCTCTGCCTCCAGAGTTTATTGGTAGTGAGCAGCAAAACGCCACATAGCTGTATGGTAACACGACTATACGTAAACTTTATATCATTGTCAATTTTCTCGTTAGGTGTAGTTTCCCCATGTAACATTTGGGGAAAACTAGATGAATGGTTCAGAGGATATCTCTGTACTATCTTAGAAAATTTCTGTGACTCTATAATTAATAAAACAGAAAAAGTTAATAATAAATATAGAAAAAATAAATGGAAAAAATAAAAGTCTTTCCATCACATTTAACATGGCTGGCTCCTTTGCATCTATTAGTTCTCAACTTACCACATCCTTAGAGAGTACTTGACTAATTCCTCTACCCAACATTGCTTGCTTCCATTCATCTTTCCAGTATATTTCTTTATCTCAAACCCTTGCATTTCTCCTTCATAGCGCTTCTCAGTACATTTTAAATTATATATTCATTGTTTTCGTTATTGGTAAAAGTCTCTTCATTCTCCATTTAACAAACATATGTTCAGAAACCACTATGTACCAAGCCCTTTTTTATATATTGAGGATTGATCAGAAAACAAGTCAGAATTGATCCCTAGCAGACAGAAAATGGGGTTCAGGACAGGTCACCTACAGATGTATCACTTTGGCATATTGATTATTTTGAATTAAAGTTATTTTTAAAATAACTGGTGCAAGAAGGACATTGATATTCCTTTGTTCCCCTGAAAGTAGGAAATAAATCTTCCATGTACCTATACCAGGAGAGTAGAAAGCATCCGTATCTCTAGAGATAGGAAATTCAAGGCTCAAAAGTCTGTATAAACAAACTTTTACTTCTTAATTGTTTTTCTATCTCAAACCCAAACTCTTTTGCTTTGTCAATTTTTCACAAACAATTGTTCATATGTATAAGTGTAAAAACAGCCTTTTTTGTGACTTCATTGCATTTGATATTTTTATGAACCACTCTATGTACAATATTAAATCTGTGTTTTTCTCCTGTTAACCTACATTATGCCAATTTAATTATCAGGTGAGCCAAAGAGCCTAGAAAGGAAGGGAAATGTTTTCTTTCCCTACAAACAGTCCCTTCTCTCACAGAGCTCACATTTTTGTAAGGAAGTATGACAACAAGTAAATATATAAGTAACAACATATTTTGCAGAGAAATAAAAGATGGTAATATAGTAGAAAATTATTAGATGTCTACTTAAGTTTGAGTTACTAAATTGTACTATTTTAGAGTGAGGTAATATTTCAACAGAGACCTGAATTGTGGAGGAGTGAGCCTTTTAAAGTCTGAGTGTAGAAGGTAGATGTGAGGGGAGTGTTTTCTAAGAGGGGGCGAAACAATTAGAAATTTCCTAGATTGGGGAAGGCCATGGTGTTGTCAAAGACTAAAAAGAAAGCCTGTGTATATATGGAGCACAGTGAGTGAGGAGGGATTCTAAGAGATGAGGTCAAAGAGGCAGGAAGGAGCCAGTTCATATAGTTCTTTTTTTAAAAAAAAATTGAATTTATTAGGGTGACATCAGTTAATAACATTTTATAGATTTCAGGTCTATGCTTCCATAACACATCATCTATGTATTATATTGTGTGTCCACCACCCCAAGTCAAGTCTCCTTCCATTATCATTTACCCTTCCCCCACCCCATACCCTCTTCTACCTCTTCTAACCCTTTTTCCCCTCTGGTGATCACCATGCTGTTATCAGTGTCTATGAGCTTTTTTTTTATCTTCTTAATACCTTCACTTTTATTCACCCAGCCCCACAACCCCCATCTTCCCTGACAGCTCCCAATATGTTCTCAATGTATGAATATGTTTTTATTTTTTGTTAGTTTATTTTGTTCATTAGAGTCCACATATGAGTGAAATCATATGGTACTTGACATTTTCTGACTGGCCTATTTCAGTTAGCATACCCTTTTCCAGGTCCATCTATGCTATTGCAAAAGGTAAGATTTCCTTATTTTTTACATCTGGGTAGTATTCCATTGTGTAAATGTAGCTCCACTTTTTTAACCACTCATCTATTGATAGACACTTGGGCTACTTCCAAATCTTGGTTATTGTAAATAACAGTGCAATGGACATGCTGGTGCATACATTCTTTTGAATTAGTCTTCGGGTTTCTTCAGATTTATTTCCAGAAGTGGAATCATTGGGTCATAAGGCAGTTCCATTTTTAATTTGTTCAGATATCTCTATACTGCTTTCCACAGACGATGCACCAGGCTGCATTCCCACCAACAGTGCACACAGGTTTCTCCTCTCCACATCCTGGCCAGTAGTTGTTGTTTGTTGACTTATTGATGATAGCCATTCTAACAGGTGTGAGATGGTATCTCATTGTGGTTTTAATTTGCATTTCTCTGGTGTTCTGTGATGTTGAGTATATTTTCATATGTCTATTGGCCTTTTGTATGTCCTCAGGAGAAATGTCAATTCAAGTCCTTTACTCATTTTTTAATTGGATTGTTTGGTTTGTGTGTGTATGTGTGTGTGTGTGTTGAGTTGTATAAGTTCTCATGAATTTTGGGTATTAACCCCCTATCAGATATGTCATTGGTAAATATGTCCTCTCATTCAGTGAGTTTTCTTTTCATTTTGTTGACTTATTTTTTTGCTGTGCAAAAACTGTTTAGTTTGATATAGTTCCATTTGTTTATTTTTACTTTTGTTTCCATTTCCTAAGGTTATATATCAGAAAAAATATCACTATGAGAAATATCCAAGATTTTACTTTCTATGTTTTCTTCTACCTGAATGCTAGGTAAGAATAATAGCAAGCCACTAGAGAGATTTTAGTTTTGAGTTTTGTCTGTTTTTGCTCACTATGGACATAAGCCCATGTCTGAAATATGATAAATGCTATTTTATGATATTAATTTAATTAATGTGTTATGCCACTTGGCAAACACTGAATCTTATCCCCTTTGGTCAATAGTTTATTTTTAGCCTTCTTCAAGACTTTTTTGTGTGTTCTAAAATTAAGAGTACAATTTCTGGGATTTCTTCTTCAACAATTTTGGTGGACACAGAGAACTTTCCACACTTAATGCCCATAGACCGACATTAAGTATGTCTGATGGCTTGTCTCAATTCCGATTATCTAGCCTATTTCAGTACATTAATTTCTGAGCTCTAAGTTAAAGGAGGCTATAAGAAAAAATTGAAGACATTTTTAACACAAGAACACAAACATATTGAGGATTCTGGAAAATATGGAGCATTTTCTAACATATCAGCAACAGTGGTGATTGATAGGGAAAAGCCAAAGAGGAAGAGGAAGTCATATGATAACTATTATTTAGTAGCAGAGGTATTATTTATAAGAGCCCATGAAGTACTACTCCACTGGTAATTTCAGGTATAATTGAGGGTAGGATGTTTGTAGAGGTCTTAATTTAGAATTAGCAGGTTAAGAAAAGAACAAAATAGCAAAATATAGCTTACTTTTGTTATTTTGATTTCATTAAGGTATAAGCCAAGAACTCCAGGGGTCACGCATGCAAACAAATAACCACAACACACAGAAGAATTAAATATACATTAGCAAGAGGTGCAAAGTAACTACAAGGATAAAAAGAAATCGCAGTCTGTAATTCCAAATATATGAACAGAGAAAGATTTATGGAGGATATGGCATTTAGATATAGTGGAGAGATAGGATTATTTCTTGTAATCTCTTAGTTATAAAAGCTATGGATAGAACTGGCACCAAGTAAATCATTGTTATAGGAAGCCTCTTTGGGGAAGAAGGATATGATTGGGAGAAACGGGGTTAATTTGGGGGTGTCTCCTGCTAAGGGCTTTATACAATAAAAAGATGTTCTGTCTCAAGAAGACACTGGGAGGAACTGCTTTACAGAACAGAAAGCAATGAATTGATTGTAACAGGAATTTGGGAAGCGGGATGAAAGGCTTCAGTCTGGAAGGGACCCTTGAGTGGAATTTGTATTTAGCTCAGAAAAGTGTTACTTGACCTCAGCATTTTAGAACCTAAAATATACTCAGGTTTCTTAAACTTATCCTGGATTTCATTCGCTTTAAATCATCTCAAATTCACAAACTCATTTTTATTTGCATTTGTGTTCCCTGAACAAAGCCTTGAGTTATGGCACAGAATAAAAATAAGACCAAAATGTGTAGAATGTGTTTTTAAAATATTTTCCAAGAGACTTTTAGTTTTTAATTTAGAATGTATTCAGTATAGGTTTTTGATAGAATTTTGTTAGTAGTAAAATATATGAAGACCACAAGCCTCGATGGAAAATACAGGCACCTTAGGTCACGTATACTCAAGTAAGAATGGTAAGAATTAAAAATCTTGATTATTCGATTTTTTTTTTTGCTACTGACTAAATGTGCATAGAGAGTTATGGCAGCAGAGGATACTGTTGCCAACCCTTCTTGAGAATTTTTCTGATCCTTGGGTTGTAATAACCTCTACAAGGTCTACCAAAAATGTGAGTCAATTTGAAGTTCTGCTTAGATTACAGCTCCAATGGAAAAGCTATATATTTCAAGCATTTATCTTGGCCAGTTTTCTTTCTGTATATTTGAAGCTGGATGCATTTCCACTGCTCCTAATTACAATCATACCCATCTTGCCCAGTTAGTGGAGCGGGGGGGACACCTTGCCTAAAAAAGAATTTAAGGAAGATGAATTTTGAGATAGTGTACAAGAGGATTGATGAAAGAATTTTTCATAAACCTTTTTAAATTTTTTTTTCATTCCTGGCTTTTCCAGACTGAGCCATAGGTAGAGGATGGCTCCTAACTACATAGGTAGAGGATGTTTAAAATGTGCTAAGGCACTTAATTCTTGTTTATTTCCTCCTAAATCTTCTAAGAGGGTAAAAGAAATTATGAACATATAACCCAGCAAGAGAATTGCTTTTTCAAAACACTCTGGTCAGTTAGGGAGCTTTTAGATGGTATTAAACACATGATATTTTCCCCTTTGGCCATGGTTTTGAGTATTGCAATTGGAACTGAAAGCTTTGTTTAGTTTTTTGTGTTACTTCTATCCCTTTATGAATCTTTCACCAAAAATGAACTCATTTTAAGATAAAGCGGTTAAGTAATGCAGGTCTATAATCTAGCAAAGGCATCTAATTGAGAGTATGTCGATTAGAATGTGGTAGGGACTCTGGCCCTTACAATAAAAATATTAATCTACTGTTGTACATATCTTTTAGTCATTTATTTTGTCCTCAGAAACCTCTGACTCAGGAGATTCTATTTTTGACTTCCCTCAAATCAGAGGTATGGCATGTACTCTGCAACATTCATAGAGGACAACAAAAGACAAAGTGAGAGTTTAGTTCTGGAGTATCAAGCATGGAGCCCCAAGAACCCTGAAGTGTGCTGCTCCACCCTCAGACCAGCATGCAGACAGTAGCAGCAGTGCTAAAATGCATCTGTGGGCTTGATGGTAAGTGGAATTTTCCCAAAAGTCATGGAGTTATTGCTACACAGTTAGGCGTGAGTTTACTGTGAAAGTAAAGTTATTGCTTAGGTTGTTCCAAATAAATATTTAGTGTGAGAGTGTAGACACATCACAATTGATTTTTACAAACATCATTTTAAAAAATACAATATATAAACATATTACTGCCCTGGTTTCTAAGTGTGATCTGTGGTTGGTATTCTGGTAGGATATACCCTATAATAGTGTATCCTGCAGATTGATGTTTGAACTTTCAAATTTTCTATCTATGTCCCTGAACAAAAAGGTAAAGAAAAGGCCATTTCTGTGGTTAGAATGAGGGCAGATGTGCATGTGTAATAAGGATTAAGGATAGTGAAATCTACCGGGTCATGCGGGAAAGAGTATCCTGCTCTCAGCTATTGAATCCATCTCTCAGAGAAAGGGGACTTTCTGTGAGGGTAAAGACTAATCATCCCCAGAAGATCATCATCGCATAGGTGAAAGCCCCCCCACCCTTATCATCACAGAGAGTATGGGAGTATGACAGTTTACGGCTACATTTCAATCCTGTCTTTTCTTCTCTATCCTTATTGACATGAGCAATATTTTCCCCAAAGGATAAACTACTGAAAAAGAGTAATATGAAGACACTCTTTAAGAGTAGCCAGAGAAAAATAGATGCACTACAGACATGGGAGTACAGATACAAATTACAGCTGACTTTTCAACATTAATAATGGAGGACAGAAGACAATTAGTAAATGTCTTTAAAGTATAGGGGAAATAAATGAACTTAGCCTAGACTGTATCTCTAGCAAATATATGACTCATAATTGAAGGCAAAGAAAAATACCTTCAGAATGACAAAATGTCAGATAATTCATTTAGAGCAGACTAATATTACAACAAATGATGAAAAATAAATTTCAGGGTAAAGGAAAATGATGTTAAAGGAAACTTGGCTCTGGAGAGGACTAAGAAGCAATACCAAGTGTGTATGTATATATATGTAAATATAAAACACCTATATAATATGTCATCTAGCAAGAGAAAGATTGGATGAAGAGGATGAACAATCCTTCTTTGTGATGCAGGCCAGGGAGAAGGAGATAGGAGTTATGAAGTTCCATAGGAATCATCCTCCTCTATTGCCCTATGGAATAGAAGTCTTAATTTACTAGGTCAATCACAAAAACTCTGTCACCCTCAGGAACTTATGAAGACCAATTACAACTGGGACAATGGATCAGGAAAATCTCTCTAGAGTTAGAAGAAAGGCAGGAACATATCTTTGTTCCCCAACAATAGGGACACACTACTAGTGGGGATAAAACAGGACCAATAAGAAGAACCCATAATGTGATGAAGTGAGACACAGATCCTCCCTGGAACTAAAGCTGAGCCACAACAACAGAGATCACCCTCAACCCTCTATCATCAGGCTCGTGAACTCTGAGTAACAAGTAACAACAATTTTCTTCAGAGACAGGACAAATGAGACTTTCTTTGAGGCATGGGCAAAAGGGAAGACCTTTAACTGAAAGAAAAGCTGGCATAAGGAAAATCTTGAAAACAAGCTTGTAAACTAAATACAAAGAACACTAGGGAAATTTGAAGTCCATTGTGTAATAAAGGAAATCATAAAAACAATAAAGCCCAATTCAACTCAACTACTTAGTAGACAAGTAGTCTCAGTCTCCCACACTGAAAACCAAGCAAAAGAGGGACACTCCCATTTCTGGGTATACATACCATAAACCTTCATTCCTATGGTCTTAAATACAACACACACCATTTAACCAAAACATATTAGACACAAATAGAAGCATGTAAAAACATTATCAATTGACCAAACAATCAACAGAACCAGAATCAGATACAATTCAGTTGTTGGATCTATCAGACTGGGAAGTTACGCACAACTTAGATTAGTCTGTTATAGTCACTAGTTGAAAAGGTGGACTAATATATATGATTATATGGAAAAATTTCAATAGAAATATAGAAACTGTAAGAAATGATCAAGGGGAAATGAAAAATAAATAGATGAAAAACTCTTTTTCTAGGTTCACTGTTGACTTGAACCTAAAGAAAAAAAAAAACAACGAACTTGAAGATAGGTCAATAGAAATAAACAGAAGGTGAACACAAAGAGTAAATAAACACTGGAAGTTTGTGAAACAAAAAAGCATCTCAGAAACTGTGGGACAATATCGAATGCCCTGAGATATGTATAATTGGAATCACAGAAGAGGAAAAAAAGATAGTATGGACCAAAAGAAATATATGAAGGGGAAGTGGATGAGAATTTTCCAAAACTAGTGAAAGAAACCAAACTGCGTATCCAAGAAGATCAGAGAACACAAAGCAAGATAAATATCAAACTCAACCACACCAAAACACATCAAAACTCTTAAAAATAAAAAGAGCCCTGCCTGGTGTGGCTCAGTAGACTAAGTGCTGGCCTGCGAATCAAAGGGTCACCAGTTTGATCCCCAGTCAGGGTACATGCCTGGGTTGTGGGCCAGGTCCCCAGCAGGGGATGTGTGAGAGGCAATCACACATTGTTGTTTCTCTCCCTCTCTTTCTCCCTACCTTTTCCTCTATCTAAAATTAAATACATAAAATCTTAAAGAAAAGGAAAACAAAGCAAAAATCTTTAATGTGTTCCTTGGACATAAAACAAACATTAACACATTTAGAAAAACTAAATAACACAGAGTTTCTCTGACTAGGACAAAATTAAGCTATAAAGAAATTACAGAATGATATATAGAAAATACTCACGTATTTGAACAAGAATTTCTAAAGCAAGATAATTTACATTAAATAATTATATGAGTATATTTTTTCACCAAGGGTTATACTTTTTTTGTTTGTTTGTTTTTAGCCCTAAAGTGAACAAAAGACACCTTCCAATCTCTTCACTGAATTCACTAATGGAAGAAAAAGAAAAGGAGGAAGAGATGGTTTGGGTCAAGAGACAATTATAGTTTCCTACTCAGATGGCAACACCAAAAGCTCCTGTGCTTCTGACAAATTAATCAGTGTTTTCTTTTTTATTCCACCTTGAACCTGGCCCTGGATTCAGAATAATTCTCTGTTCAGCCAGCTACTATCAATTCTAGATGGCAGAGGAAATAAACCTATTTGCCACCTCTGTTCTAGAACATACACACACACACACACACACGTGTGTGTGTGTGTGTGTACATACATACATACATACATACATACATATATTGGAAATCCAGGTGATAAAGTCGATGAGGATTTATACATGAGTCTGACTTTCAGGAGTGAGAACAAAGATAGAGCCCTGGCTTGCGTGGCTCAGTGGATTGAGCACTGGACTGCAAACCAAAGGGTCGTTGGTTTGAGTCCCAGTCAGGGCACATGCCTGGGTTGTGGGCCAGGTTCCCAGTAGGGGGTGTGTGAGAGGCAACCACACATTGATGTTTCTATCACTCTCTCCCTCCCTTTCCCCTCTCTAAAAATAAATAAAAAATTTAAAACACACTTCTATAGAAAATATAGTTATACATATTTGCCAATATTCAGTTCAGAAATGGCAGTCAACTATGGGTGGGAATACAATCATCTAGGGAGAGTCTGAGTACATATCAAAGGACACTTTCCATTCTTTGAGGAACAGGGACATCCCTTTCTATTTTTTTATGTTGTCCCTAGATATAGCACAGAGTTTATCCTCAGGGGATATTCATTTATTTTTGCAATCTCCTAAGCCCTTTCCAAATATGGGCAGTAATCACTTTAATTCAAAATCCTAAAGTAGAGATTTTCAAAGTGTGTTTCCTATAAGAACAGGATCATCAATCACTGGGAATTTTTTAGAAATGCAAATTCTTAGATGCCAGCAACTGAATAAAAAACTCGAGGGATGTAACAACAATCTGTTGTTTGTAACAGCACAATCTTTCGCAGGATTTTTTATCCTCACCCAAGTCTGAAAATAGATGCCTGTAGCTGACACAGGTAAGCCATTCTATTATATCGCTCTCTGTGGTCTACCTCTTTCTCATTACAGTTCATTCTTATACTGTTCAATATACCAAAATATAGATATACCATTCATATCTATAGTTTTGTTATTGTTTTTCAATTACAGTTGTCCTCATTCCCCCCCATTACTCTCCCCTGCCCTACCCAACTGCACTTTTCGCCCTCAATCTTACTCCCCCCTTTGTATTTGACTATGAGCCATTTATACACATTTCTTGATGACCCTTCCCCCTTTTCCCCCTCTTATTCTCTCCCCCTCCCCTCCAGTTACTGTCAAGTTTTTCTTTATTTCTGTGTCTTTGGTTCTATTTTGTTTGCTTGTTTGTTTTGTTGATTTGGTGCCACTTATAGGTGAGGTCATATGGTATTGGTCTTTCACTGCCTGGATTTTTTTCACTTAGCATAATACTCTCCCATTCTATCCATGCTCACTGAAAGGATTGGAGTTCCTTCTTTCTTTCTGCTGTATAGTATTCCATTGTATAAATGTACCACAGTTTTTTGATCCACTCATTTACTGATAGGCACTTAGGCTATCTCCACCACTTGGCTATTGCAAATTTACTGTTATGAACATTGGGGTGCATAAGTTCTTTTGAGTTACTGTTTCAGGATTCTTAGGGTATACTCCCAGCAGTGGAATTCTACAGTTTAATGATTGTCTTGATTCTCAAACCCCTTAATCTGTTATCTGTCCCAGATGTAACAAACAGCTTTTATTCTATTATCTGATTATACTCTTTAGTGACTGATTGAAGATTTATATTAGGAAAGATTCTGGGGGAACGTGTAGGGTCTTTTGAAAAGCTGTTGTGATAGCTTAGTTAAGTCCATCACGGGGGCTGCTGTGCTAAATGTCAGGAACTCCTCCATCCTTCCAGTATTTTACACTGGATCTGTGAATTTCCTGTAAGACAACCAGCCTTCTCAATACACTATAAATGAATAAATATATGTTTTTCTCAACCTTTAAACTATGGTATCTTCCTCTAACCCCTAATCATAAATTAGCTCACACACAGCCCCTTTGGCCTGAAATATAGAAACACACATGAAAAATAAATAGTTAATAAAATAAACCATTAGAATACTTTGTCATACATGTTAAATCGTAGAAGGATGTTCAACTTTGAGTTATTTCCCTCTGTAAATGCAATTTGAAATCACTTAGTTAATCCAGCATTGTGGTGAAGGTTGCTTAGTCCCTGGACATATTTTACTGAACATCAATGCTAAAGAAGCATTGAAAATGTAGGAAAATATTTTAAAATATTTTACATAATTTATGGCACCTATTCATTCAGCGAATATTTAATGAGTACTAAGTACTATGTATTGTGTTAAGGTTTAGGAATAAAAAAATTATAATATATAGCTTATGCTCCAAAAAACTCTAGAAGAGTTAGCTGATGTGATAGTTCACTGTGCCAAGGCCTGTGATGGTGATAAGCCCAGGGAACAAGTGGAGGTATGGTGGGAGGGATAGAAATAGAAAACCTTCAGGAAAAAGCAAAATAAGAGCTGAGTCCTGGAGGATAAATATGAATTATATGGAAGAGTGAACAAGGAGGGAAAGAGAAGACAAGTGGAGAAACTAGTATATGTGGAAAGTTAGAGGTGAGACATAGCATGATGTATTATAAGTGGTTAAAGACAAAGTTTTGTGGGGGAGGGAAGAACAAAGAGGTTAAAATAAAATTTAGGCTGCAGAGATGAGTAGGGGCAAAAACCAACCAATGCCACCTGGAAAGTTCATTTGAGGACTAACCAGCTCTGAGTTAATTTTGATTTTTGCTTTGCCATCATTTCTCTGTGCTACTGTTCATAGTAATCGTGAAACAGTTCACTCCAGGTCAGTTACGTTCATTTGGAAACTAGACTAATAAATGTAAGTTGAAAGAAATTATGCTGTTCAGGGAAATTTTGAAGATCAAAGGTTGTTGACATATATACATGGTCATTTTATCTGGGAAGTCTTGGTGTTGGATATGGCTACTGATTTTCTCCTGCTGTGCATGGGAGATTTGCCTGCCACAATGAATTCTGCTAGGTATTACTTAATGACTTTTAGTGGAAGTAGAGGTACCATTTCAGAGCACTACATTCTTCAGAGTTAGAAGAGTTCTCAACGTGCAAGCCTTACCTCAATCGAACATCTCCTTTATAGACCCTGCCCACGTAGAACTCCTTTGAACCAGTTGGGGATTGCACTCAGTTGCTAGTGACAGAAAACTGTAAAAACAGTGGATTAAACAAATGAGATGTTACTTTCCTATTTACCAGAGCCTATAGGTAGGCAGTCTGGAGCTTGTGTAGTAGCTCAGTGATTTCACCAATGTCCTAGATCGCTTCCTTTTTCCTGTTGTACTTCCCATAGATGATTTTTCATTCATAAATTCAGTGCACGATCTCATTTATGGTCAGCACAGCTCTAGCCACCTTGTTTCCCATTTCAAGAAGAAAGGAAGAAAATGATTGGGGAAGGGCAAAAACCTGTGCACCAGCAGATTGAGACTCCTTTGACAGTTTTGCTCAGAAACCCCACTGAGTAACTTTTACTTATCTCATTGGCCAGAACTGTCACAAAACAATCTCTACTTTCAAAGGAGAATGGGAAATTTAAAAAATATATGTTTTTTCTTATGTTGCTATCCAGCATAATAAGGAATAAAAAGACAATGTTTATTGGGTAGACAGTGAAGCTCTTGCCATATCTGAGGTCTGTCTGGCAGCTGGTATGTGGATCTCATACCTTTCCCTGCTAGTTTCACTCTTCCCCTCTACCTTTCAAAATTCAAGTGCTCTGCCACAATCCTCCAACTCTGCAGTTCCCACTTTGTGTTTGGTATGTTATCAGCACTATATTACCGAGCCACTTCCCTCTCTTTAACACAGCTCTCCTTTTTTCATCCTCTCTTCTATTCCTCACTGGTGTTAACATATGTGCTGGTGTGGATGCACTAATATGTACATTTATACGTGTGTTTCTGACTGCTTTGAGCTCATAAATAATCATGACATTATTTCCTGAGGCAGGACATAATGTTTCTTTATTTGTTTTATGATCTCCTTTCATGAAAGAGCTTATTTGCTTTCTAACCCATCCTTGGCCTTTGTAAATTTATCCTTGAGCAAAACAGAGTGGGTTGTCTCATTTATCAGCACACAAAATATAAAGAAAAAATTTAAAAAGAAGCCTATGTCTTTCGAAATTAGAACTTAAGCTTATATCTGTGTCCTGGAAAGTACGACTTTAAAAAATAATTCCTTGCTCTGGCTGTAGTGGCTCAGTGCATTGAGTACCATCCTGTGAACTAAAAGGTCACCGGTTTGATTCTCAATTAGGGCACAGGCCTGGGTTGTGGGCCAGGACCCCGGTAGGGGCGTGAGAGAGGCAACCACACATTGATATTTCTCTCCCTCTCTTTCTTCCTCCTTTCCCCTACGTATAAAAATAAATAAATAAAAATAATAATAATTTCTCAGTGGTTAATTGGAGGAAAGTTAGTGGTTTTGTATCTTGGCAAGAGTTTCTTTTCAATAAGATATTTAGAAAAGAAGGAAGGGTGATGACTTAACAATACTGTTTTGAGTTCAGGGAAATAAAAGCTTCAACTATTGGAATGTTGAATATTTTACTAAGTATAAACTTCCAAACTTAACCCATTTCCTGGATGTTGTTTTCCATTAATCAGTTGGAGATAGATAAAAAATGAAATAAAATAACACAATTTCACATTTAATATAATCATTCAGAACAAATAAAGGTCCCACTGTCTTTAAAATGGATGTTTATTTTCAGGTTCTCTGAAGATGTAAAACTGCTTGGGTGTGAATTAAGGGTACATGGGATGTAATCACTTTCAAAGATAAGCAGGCAGATGGAAAATTTATTTGTGAATCAGAGAAAATGCCTTGTAAGGAAGGTGATCCCAAGGTACTTATTTTGGACATTTCCTTTCTTGTTCATTCATAGCCTGTTGTATCTAACCCATCCTCTTCCATCCCCCTTTATCCGAACCCAGATGGAGTGTTGCACATACGTTATGTCTTTGGGATCTGCAAACCAACACCATTTTCTTGAATAAATAGCTTGACGTGAATGTAATAGAATATTTGCTTTAAAATTCATAGATAATACCAATTCCCATGTTTTCAATGGGAAAATAAATAAGAATGTGTTTTGGACTCTATATAAAGCATCACCTAAGTGCAAGAAATCGTTATTACCATTTAAAGGTTGAACACACACGTATATTTGTGCACAGCCCTTTAATGTAGATGTGAACATTTCTGTTGGAGTCCTAGAGTTATCTTTGCTAGATTTAAATAGTTCATGCATTTTTCATTTTGATAGTTAATGCTAAATTGTTCACTCAGAAAGGATATATAAATATACACTCTTACCAAGAGTCTGTGACATTGCTTACCTCATGCTGTGAGGTTGCCAATATAAAAGCACCCAAATACATAAGGAAAATCCTGGAAGACTTCAAGAAAGACATGTACAGCAACACACTTATACTAGGGGATTTTAATACCCCTCCGTCAACAATGAATTGATCTTCCAAACTAAGTATCAACAAAGACATTGTGGCACTGACACTGCAGATCCAATGGGCTTAACATATATACAGCAATTTTTACCCCAAAGAAGCAAAATATACATTCTTTTCAAATGTATATGGAACATTTTCAAAGATAGACCACATTCTAGGACTCAAAGCAAGCTTCAACAAATTCAAGAAATTTGAAACCCTATTAAGCATTTTCTCAGATCACAATGACTTGAAACTAGAAACCAACCTCAAGGAAAAAAAAAACTCAAAACCATTCATACACGTGAGGAATGAATACTGTGTTATTAAACAATGAATGTGTAAATAATGAAATCAAGGAAGAAATCAAAAATGATCTGGAAAGAAATGATAATGAACACAAAACAACCCAAATCAGTTTTTTTTTATATTTTTTGCAACACACTGTGTGAAAATTGATATTTTATAATTTAAAAAATCCATTAGACTGTATTATCCAAACTATAATAATTATATGAAATAATCCAAACTTATTATAGTAAAGTAGTTTATAGTAATCACTTATTTTAGAGCTTTTAAGCGTTTTATATGTTGGGGTATTTTACATTCTTGCTTGAATTTTTCTTTCTTGATGACAATTATTAAAGCATATGTGTGTGCATGCCTTTTCCCTCTCCTCTTTTTCCTGCATTTCTATGCACATGACAATTATATTTGAATGAAACCCATGAGATAGATAATGGGGTTAAAAAGGGATGTGAAGAGAAGGCTATATAATGGGAGATTGTTAAATGTTTCATTATAAACTACTACCGCATTTCTTAAGGAAGACACAAATAAATGGAAGCATATACCATGTTCATGTATTGGAAGAATTAAAATCATCAAAATGTCCATATTATTCAAAGTAATATATAGATTCAACAGGCTCCTTATTAAAATAACAATATGTTTCACAGATAATAGACCAAGCATTTCAAAAATTTATATGGAACTGTTAATGACCCTGAATAGCCTCAGCAATTTTGAAAAAGAGGAAGAAAATAAGAAGGATCACCGTACCTGGCATCAAATTATGTTACATGGCCAGTGTAATCAAAACAGCCTGGTACTGGCATAAGAACAAACATATAGATCAATGGAAGAGAATAGAGAGCCCAGAAGTAAACCCGTGCCTCTATGGTAAATTAATATTTGACAATGGGACAGAAACATAAAACGGAGTAAAAATATTCTCTTCAAAAAATGGTGTTGGGACATCTGGACAGCTATATGCAAAAAAAAAAAAAAAAAATGAAACGACCTCCAAACCTTACACCACACACAAAAATAAACTCAAGATGGATAAAAGACTTAAATATAAGTTGTGACACCATAAAGGTCTCACAAGAGAACATAGGCAAGAAAATTTCAGATATCCCATGCAGTAATATTTTCATCAATACATCCTCTTGTACAAGGGACATAAAGGAAATAATGAACAAATGGGACTTCATCAGATTAAAAACTGCACAGCTACAGAACACATCAGCAAAACGATAAGGGAACCAACCAAATGGGAAAATATGTTTGCCAAGGATAACTTGGGCAAAGGTTTCATTCTCCAAAATATATAAAGAGCTCACACAACTCCACACCAGGAAGACAAAAAACCCAATTAATAAATGGGCAAAGGACTTGAACAGACAACTCTCCAAGGAGGACATTCATGGGGATGTGCGGCCTTTTGACCCAGCAATCCCACTTCTGGTAATTTTTCCAAAGGAATCCAAAACACTAACTTGAAAGGCCATGTGCACCTTTATATTCATTGAAGCATTGTTTAAAATTGCCAAGATATGGAAGCAGCCCAAGTGTCCATCAGTAGATGAGTGAATCAAACAACTATGGGGAATTTACACAATGGAATACTACTCAACTGTATAAAAAGGAAAAAAAAATACTCCTTCCAACAGTATGAATGACCTGGAGAACATTATGCTAAGTGAAATAATCCAGTCAGAGAAAGACAAGTACAATATGATTTCACTCATATGTGTAATCTAATGAACAAGCTGAACTAACAAGCAAAATTGAGACAAATTCAGAGAGAGCAGGATGACAGCTAAGGGGTGCAGAGGTAGGGGTGGAGAAATTGAGCAAAAGATAAAAGGAGTCATGGACATGGACAACAGGGGGTGTATAAGGGGACTAAATGTTAATGTAAAATAAAATAAAATAAAACAAAAGAAAAGAACTTACAGAAATGTAACAAGATATTTGTATTTTATCTGCAAAAATGTGATGGTAATTCCTGTCTAAGAAATTATCTATCCATCCTTTGAATTTGTAGTTAGAGTCCATTTCACTGCTTTGTAATATGGAATTAGCAATAATTTACAATTCTTATTTATTGTGGAAGTAAGCAACCAACATTCCTAAAAACAAAGCAATGTCACCCTAAACAAGTTTCTGATTTCATGGCCTACAGTCATAGCTGGGGCAAGAAACATAGCCTCGAGAGTGATGAAATTTGACCTTTAGTCCTCATATACATATTTAAAATGATTTCGGGGAATTTAGAAAACACCTGAAAGAAAAGTACATTCACAGTCTGTAAATTGTTGAATTAGCATGCTATTTGATAGAATAATGTAGTTGTTAAATAGTGTTTCAACAGCAATGGTTTCATTGAAAATGTTTCTTATTTTATTTTACTTATTTTCAATTTTCTTCTTGTTTACACATTAAGGATATGTTATGATCTCCAGGAATACATAGATAAATGAAAGGTAGTCATTGCCCTCATAAAACTGAAGAGTCTAGCACAAGGGTGGGCATCTTTTTCTCTTAAAGAGCTATGTGGTAAATAATTTAGGCTTTATGTACCATTTAACATTTGTCATCACTACTTAACTTATACTATGAAAATACCCATAGAAAATAGATACATAAGGTGTATGGTGATGTTTCCCCACCTAATGAGGCAGTCACACTGAATTAGGTCCACAAGCCATTTTATCTGCCTGCTGATCTAGTATCAGGACAACAAATAAGTTATATACATTTTACCAATACTTGTTCACTTGTAAGGACTAGCTAGAATATGTTTTATTAGATTCTGTGGCTGTAGTATTAAACCGTGGTATAATATATTAGCTATGTGTTCATATTTGCATTGGGTTAGTTATTAAAATGTCATTTTCCTATCTATTTTTGGCATGAAAGACAGACACTAACAATAATATATTAAATCTTGTGAAAATGCCATAAAATACATGAATATAAGGCAAAAAGAATATAAAAATGTTGGTTATACTGGAAGGGTTTTGAAATGATTGTACAAGAGAGGTCAATAAGCCTCATTGTCCTCAAATATCCAATACTAGCTCCCAACAATCATATGATACATTAAAACAATATCAATCATAAGCTATTAAGAAAAACACAGATATAGCTGACTGCATAAAAATTAAAGATTTGTACACATCAAGGATACTGTGGAACTGAAAGATTCATTAGATCACATGGAACTAACTGATTTTATATATATATATATATATATAAAATCATATATAAACTCTCAACCCAAGGAAACAAAATACATATTCTTTTCAAATGCACATGGAACATTTTCAAAGATAGACAAAATGATACGACACAAAACAAACCTCAACAAACATAAGAAAACTGAAATTATATCAAGCATTTTCTCAGAAAACAAGGGTTTAAAACTAGAAACCAACCTCAAGAAGAAAACTCAAAAACATTCAAACTCATGGAGACTGAATAGCATGCTATTAAACAAAGAATGGGCCAATAATGAGATCAAAGAGAAATCAAAGTTTCTGGAAACAAATGGAAATGAACATACAACAGTTGAAAATCTATGGGACACAGCAAAGGCAGTCCTGGGAGGAAAGTTCATAGCAACACAGGTATACCTAAAAAAGACAGAAACGTATTAAATAAACAACCTAACCCTACATCTACAAGATCAGGAGAAACAACAACAAACAAAGTCCTGGGTGAGCAGAAGGAAGACAATAATCAAGATCAGAGCACAATTGAATGACATAAAGATTAAAAGAACAATTCAAAAGATCAGTAAATCCAGGAGTTGCTTCTTTAAAAACATAATCAAAATCCACAAGTCTTTAAGCAGACTCTTCAAGAAAAAAAAAATGGAGAGGATACAAATAAATGAATAAATACAAATGAAAGAGAACTTATAACGGATAACACAGAAACACAAAGGATTGTAAGAAATTATTATGAACAACTATTTGCCCAGAAATTTGAAAAGCTGGGTGAGACAGATTTCTAGAAAAATATAATCTTCCAAAACTGAATCAAGAAGAAGCAGAAAGCCTGAACAGACATAACAGTTGGTGAAATTGAAGCAGTAATCAAAAAGCACCAGGCACACAAAAGCCCTGGGTAAGATGGTTTCACAGGAGATTTTAACAAAACATTTAAGGAAGAGATAACCCCTATTATTCAAAGATTATTCCATAAAATCCAAGAATATGGAAGACTCCCAAACTCTTTTTATGATACCAGCATCACCCTATCTGAAAATCAGATAAAGGCACCACAACAAAAGAAAAGTACTGGCCAATATCGCTGATGAATGTAGACACTAAAATCCTCAATAAAATATTGGCAAACCACACCCAGCAATACGTCAGAAAGATCATCCACCATGATCAAGTGGTATTCATCCCAGGGATGCAAGGATGGTACACTATTCACAAATCAATAAATATAATCCATCACATAAACAAAAGGAATAACAAAAATCACATGATCTTATCAATAGATGCAGAAAAGCATTTCATAAGGTACGGCACCCATTTATTATAAAAAAAAACAACAAAAAAACTCAAGAAAGTAGCAATAAAGGGGGCATACCGCAACATAATAAATGCTATATAGGAGAAACCTACATCCAAAATTATACTGAATGGGCAAAAACTAAAAGCTTTCCCACAAAGATCAGGAACAAGACGAGGATGTCTGCTTTCACCACTTCTATTCAATAATGTATTGGAAGTGCTAGACACAGTGATCAGGCAAGAAAAATAAATAAAAGGCATCCAAATTGGAAAGGAGGAAATAAAACTGTCATTGTTTGAATTGACCTGATAGTGTACATAGAAAACACTATAGACTCCACCAAAAAAAAACTTGTCCTAATAGGTGAATCTGGCAAAACAGCGGAATACAAAGTTAATATTCAGAAATTGAAGGCATTTTTGTACATCAACAATGAAATATCAGAAATAGAAATCAGGAAAAGATTCCATTTGCTATAGCAATAAGAAAAATAAGGTACCTAAGAATTAACTTAACCTAGGAGGTAGAAGACCTCTACTCAGAAAACTACACAACAGTGAAGAAAATAATTAAGGAAGACACAAATAAATGGAACCATATACTGTGTTCATGGCTTAGGAGAATTAACATCATCAAGATGTTCATACTACCTATAGCAATTAATAGATTCAATTCAATCCCTATTAAAATAGCAATGACATATTTCACACATATAGAAGAACCATTTAAAAAATTTTACATGGAACCATAAATGCCTTCGAATAGCCACAGAAATTTTTAGAAAGAAGAACAAAATTGGAAAGATCACAATGTCTGATATCAAACTATATTATAAGGCCACTGTAATCAAAACAGTCTGGTAGTGGCATAAGAACAGGTACATAGATCAATGGAAGATAATAGAGAGCCTAGAAATAAACCCAAGTTTCTATGGTCAATTAATGTTCAACAAAGGGGGCAGAAACATAAAATGGAGTAAAAATAGCCAGTTCAACAGATGGACAGCTACATGCAAAAAAATGAACCTCGATCACCAACTTACACCACACAAAAATAAACTCAAGATGGATAAAATACTTAAATATAAGTTGGAACACCATAGAAGTCCTAGAGGAGAACATAGGGAGGAAAATCTCAGATATTACCCATGGCAATATTCTCATTAAAATGTCCCCTACAGGAAGGGGGATAAAGGAAGGAACAAACAAATGGGACTTCATCCAAATAAAAAGCTTCTGCATGGCTAAAGAAAACATCAGCACAATGAAAATGGAACCAATTGTATTGCGCAATATATTTGCCAACAATACCTCAGATAGGTGTTTGATCTCCAATATATGTAAAGAACTTACACAACTCCACTCCAGGAAGACAAACAAACAAACAAACAAAAACAATTAAAAATTGGTCAAAGAACCTGAACAGACACTTCCCCAGGGAGGACATAGATAGGGCCCAAAGACCTATGAAAGGATGCTCAACATCACTAGCCATCAGAGAGATGGAAATTAAAACAAAATGAGATACCACTTCACAACAGCCAGAATGACCATTATAACCAAATCAATGCACAACAAGTGCCGGCAAGGATGTGGAGAAAAGGGAACCCTAGTGCACTGTTAGTGGGAATGTAGACTGGTACAGTTGCTCTGGAAGACAGTATGGAATCCCCTCAAAAAATTAGAAATGGAACTGCCTTTTGACCAGGCAATTCCACTGCTGGAATTATATCCTAATTAATCCTGAAATGCCAATTCGAAGAAACCTATGAACCCCAATATTCATATCAGCTTAATTTACAAGAGCCAAGTGCTAGAAGCAGCCTACCTGCCCAAGAGCACATGAGTGGATCAAAAAACAATTGTACATTTACATAATGGAATACTATGCAGCAGGATGAAAGAAGGAGCTCCTATCCTTCAAGAGAGTATAGATGCAACTGGAAAGCATTATGCTAAGTGATATAAGCTAGGTAGTGATAGACAAATACCATATGATCTCACCATTAAGTGGAACATAATCAACATCACAAACAAGCTAGTAAAATGGAACCAGAGACACTGAAATGAAAAAACAATCTGACAGTAACCAGAGGAGAAGGGGATGTGAGATAACAAGGGAAAGAAAAGGAGGGATTGTCAAGGAACATGTTAAAGGACACATGGACAAAGCCAACAGGGTTAGGATGGAGGCTTGGAGGGGTGATAGGTAGGAGGTGGGGGAGATTTATGGGGGTAGTGGAGACAACTGTCTTTGAATAACAATACAAAAATTACAACTGAAGAACAAAACAACCATCATTCAGAACGAGCAAAATCAAGCTGAATGGAGGTCCTACAACTACAGAATTAGAGAAGAAAGCACATCAAAACTGGAAGAAGAGGTGGAGATGTGGAACAGGATGGTTCCATACCATCGTGTGTCTGATGAAAGTTGGGAGGGATATCTTGGATTGAGATTACCTGTTGAGGAACATGAGATTTCAGCTCCACACAAGTACACACTGCCCAGGGTTCCAGTGCCAGAAAAAGAAGCCCCAATAATTTTTGGCTTTGGAAACCAGTAGGAGTTAAGGCTGAGGAAGATGGAGACATCTGGAGTCCCAGGCAGTTCCTCTTAAAGGGTCTGAGCACGGAATTACTCATACTCACTTCCACTGAGTTCCAGCACTAGTGCAGCGGATTGAAAGGCACTAGAGACATATGAGGAGACACTGGGTCTTTCAACCCAAGGTGAAATCTGGAGGAGCGGTTTTTTCCCAGCCAGAAGTGATGACAGAGGCCAATGTACATTTGCTGAGCCTTCCCGCACAGAGTCAACAGTCAGGCAACGTATCTGAGACTCCATCAGTCTGGATCACACTGTTTTCTGCACTCTGGTAATTCCTCAAAGACCTTCCTCATCCAAATGTTGGGCCAACCCAAGCTGTTTCCCATTTCTTTCCCACGTGAATAGCTTGTCTTGTCTCATCTTCATATTATCCTAAATTCTCTCAAACAAACATCATCAGGCATCAGTGAAACCCATAGATCTTCATAAGTGGTCCCAGCACTGGCGCTAGCAACAGCTGGTCTTGGGTCACAGCTTGGCCTTGCCTGGGTACCTGTAAGCCCAGCACAAGTATCAGCCATCTTAAGATCACTTTGTAGCACATGACAGGTGGCCCTTCACAGGACACAGGTGGTGGGTGACCTTGGCCTGCATCTCCCAGGAAGCCTCAGAGCCAGTACACACAGTAGACAGCTTCAGGACACATTGAGGCACCACCACCACAGGCTACATCGAAGTACCACCACCCACCACATCCATTAGCAACACATTCAAGGGGTAGACTCAGAGGAGACCAGAGTCCTTCTGAAGGAAGTCAAAAATAAACAAACAGACAAATAAATAAATAAATACTAACTAAAAAAAAACAACCCTAAGAATAATGGGAAACTTCTTTCCCTGTTTATAACTTTATTTTTAAATCATTTAAAAATTTTTAATTATAGTTGACATACAATATTATACTAGTTTCAGGTATACACCTCAGTGATTAAATAATGTATAACTTACTAAGTGATCATCTCAATAAATCTCCTACCCATCGGACACTATATATATAGTTATTAGAATATTTTTATTATATTCCATAGGCTGTACTTTACATCTCCATGACTACTCTGTAGCAACCAATTTATACTTCTTAATCCTTTCAATTTTTTCACCCATCCTCTTGACCTGTCTCCCACCTGGCAAACTTCAAAATTTTCTCTATATCTATGAGTTTGTTTCTGTTTTGCTTTTTATTTATTTTGCTTTTAAGATTCAATTATTGATATATGTCTATTTATTGGCATTTTATTGTTCATATTTTTATTTATTTTTTTCTTTTTATTCTTAAAGAGAACCCTTTAACATTATAAGAAATGTTAAATAGTGGTTTGGTGATGATGAACTCCTTTTGCTTTCTTGTCTGGGAAGCTCTTTATATGTCCTTTAATACTAAATGATAACTTTGCTGTGTAATCTTGGTTGTAGGTCCTTGCTATTCATCACTTTGAATATTTCTTGCCACTCCCTTCTGGCCTGCAAAGTTTCTGTTGAGAAATAAGCTGACAGCCTTATAGGAGCTATCATGTAGGCAACTAACTGCTTTTTTTCTTTTGCTTTTAGGATGATCTGTTTCTCTTTAACTTTTTGCATTTTAATTAGAAAATGTGTTTGTGTTGGTTTCTTTGTGTGGACCTCTTTGGGTTCATCTTGTTTGGGACTCTCTGTGCTTTCTGCACTTGTATGTCTATTCCCTTCCCCAGGTTAGGAAAGTTTTTTGTCATTATTTTTCAAATAGGTTTTCTTTTATTTTTTAAAAATATATTTTATAGATTATGCTATTACAATTGTCCCTTTTGTTTTTTCTCTCCCATTTATTCTCATCTGCTTTGGACCTCCCTTCCCACCAGCTTCCCCCACCCTTTGTTCATGTCCATGGGTCATACATTAAAGTTCTTTGGCTTCTCCATTTCCTATCCTTAATTTCATCCTGTCTATTTTATTCCTACCATTCATGCTTCTTATTCCCTGTATCTTTTCCCCCATTCTCCCTCACTCCCCACTGATAACCCTCCATGTGATTTTCTTTTCTGTGATACTGTTCCTGTTCTAGTTCTTTGCTTAGTTTGTTTCTGTTTTTAGGTTCAGCTGTTGATAGTTGTGAGTTTGTTGTCATTTTACTGTTCATAGTTTTTATCTTCTTTTTTTTTTAGACAAATCCCTTTAACATTTCATATAATAAGGGCTTAGTGATGATGAACTCCTTTAACTTTACCTGATCTTGGAAGTACCTTATTTGCCCTTCCATTCTAAATGACAGCTTTGCCAAAGAGAGTATTCTTGGATGTAGGTCCTTGTCTTTCATGACTTTGAATACTTCTTTCCAGCCCCATCTTGCCTGTAAGGTTTCTTTTGAGAAAGCAGCTGATAGTCTGATGGGAACTCATTTGTAAGTAACTGCCCCCTTTTCTCTTGCTGGTTTTAAGATTCTTTCCTTATCTTTAATCTTGGGTAATGTAATGATGATGTGCTTTGGGGTATGCTTCCTTGGGTCTAACATTTTTGGGACTCTCTGAGCTTCCTGGACTTCCTGGAAGTCTCTTTCCTTTGCCAAATTGGGAAATATCTCCTTCGTTATTTTTTTCAAATAAGTTTTCAATTTTGTGCTCTTCCTCTTCTCCTTCTGGCACTTCTGGTTGAATGTTCCTCTTCTCCTTCTGGCACTTCTGGTTGAATGTTTCTTTCTTTCTTCTGCTCCAAATCATTGATTTGAGTCCTGGTTTCCTTCCCTTGACTGTTAGTTCCCTGTGTATTTTTCTTTATTTCAATTTGCATAACCTTCACTTTTTCCTCTATTTTGTGACCATATTCAACCATTTCTGTGAACATCCTGATTACCAGTGTTTTGAACTCTGCATCTGATAGGTTAGCTCTCTCAATATCTCTTAGTTGTATTTTCCCAGAGTTTTGATCTGTTCTTTCATTGGGGCCATATTTCTTTGTCTTCGGGCTCCTATTACATTGTATGTTGCAGAGCCTTAGATATTCACCAGGGTGGGGCAACTCACATTGCTGCACCCTGGTGCTGTATGCGGAGGAGGGCTCTGAGGGGGAAGAATGCCTCTTGGTTGGCCCTCACCCCACTTCCAGTTACTTCCCCTGTTACATTGGGCCCTTCTGGTGCTGATTCCTGGGTGGGTGGGTTTTTGTACATCCTGGGACCCCATGGGTCTTTCCAAGGAACTCTCCTGTGAGGCTGGGAGATTCTCTTGCCACCACAACCCCCAAAGGTTTTTACAACCAGATGTTTTGAGGCTTTCTATTTCGGGACTGGCACCCTGTGTTGCATGGTCTGTCTCACTTCCCTGTTGTTCCTCCCAGATTACCCTCATGCAAATGTGGGACCACCTGGCAATCCAGTTACCACCTCGCCCACCCAGTCCTCCAGCCACAGTCCTACCATGCACTTTCTCTGCCCCAGTTGTGTACCTCCACCCCCCTTCCAGTTTGGATGAATGTTTCTTTTTAACTCCCTGGTTGTCGGACTTCCATACAGTTCAATTTCCTAGCAGTTCTGGTTATTTTTGTTTTAAAATTTGTTGTTGTCCTTCTTTTGGTTGTATGAGGAGGCAATGTGTATCTACCTACACCTCCATCTTTGCTGGAAATCTCAAATAGGTTTTCAAATTCTTTCTCTCTGTTTTCCTTCTGGCACCCCCATGATGCAAATGTTAGAATGCTTGAAGTTGCCCCAGAGGTTCCTTACATTATCTTCATTTTGGGGGTATTCTTTTTTTTATTCTTTTTGCAATTCTAATTGAATGTTTTTTGTTTCCTTATATTCCAAATCATTGATTTGATTCTCATCTTTGTCCACTGCTGATTCCTTGAAAATTATTTGTCAGTTCTGTTAGTGTATGCTTCATTTCTGACAGGTTCTTTTTTAAAGTTTCTTGTTCTTTTACTTGTTGTTGAAGTTCTCATTAAGTTCCTTCAAGTTCTAAGTTCCTTGAGCATCCTTATAACCATTGTTTTTAACTTTGTATCTAGGAGTTTGCTAACCTCCATTTCATTTAATCTTTTACTGGAAATTTCTCCTGTTCTTTTATTTGGGATATTTTGCTTTGCCTCAACATTTTGGCTGTCACCCTATGTTTGTTTCTGTGTATTAGGTAGAGCTTCTAAGTCTCCTAGACTTGATAGCATGGCCTTATATAGTGGTGTCCTTTTGGGCTCAGAGTTGTTGCCTCCCAGTCAACCCAGATGGGTCCACTAGGTGTGCCCCTGTGTGAATTGTGTGTACTATCTTGTTGTAGTTCAGCTTTGATTCCTGTTGGCATCGTTAGAAAAGAATGACCAGCAGGCTGATTGTCTGCGAGGAGCAGTTGCAAGCACAGGAGAGGAGCTGTTGTGCAAGGGTAACACTACTCGGCAGGACTTACTTCAGCAGGGCTCTGGTGCCAAGTCTACCCCTTGAGTGTGTCTCTTGTGGAGGTGATAGTGCTATAATCTTTCATAGTCTGAAGCTGTCTACTGGTGCACTGGCTCTGAGGCCTCCCAGGATGTGCAATGTCAGCCACTGCTTGTGCCCTACCTGGGGCCGCACAGCACAAACTACAGGGAAATCTGAAGATGGCTGGTACTTGTACTGGCTTTGGAAGTGGTCAGGAACCGAGTGGCCTCAGTTCACAAGCTGTGAACCAAGTCTAGCTGCCATTAGTGGGGCACGGTCTCAAGAAGTCATCAGGGTGAGGCCAAAGGTGCTAATCAGGTTGATGGGGACTTATATATGTTACCAGCCTTCTGGCTCAGTGAAGGGGGATCTCAGAAAGGAACAATGGTCTCCACCAACATTTTTGTCTGGCAAAACTGCCACCCCCAGCTATCACTTTGATGCCAGACAATTCACTTCCTCTACATCTGTTCTTGGTTCTTTACAAGCTGCTGCCTAAGCACTAGAGCTCAGAGGGAGTGAGTTAGTGTGAGTCCATGCATAGACCCTTTAAGAGGAACTGCCTAGGATTCTATAAGCTTCTATATCACTCAGCCACCATCACCACTGGTTTTTGCAGCCAGAAGCTATGGGGATTTTTCTTCCTTGTTCTGGACCCCTGGGCTGGGAGGCCTAGTGTGGGGCTGGGACCCCGCACTCCTCAAGGCATATCTCTGCAGCCAAAAATATTCATTGTTATTTTTATCTGCCTCACGTGGGTGTGGTACCAGCCTGTTCCATATCTCCAACTCTCTTTCTAGTCTTTATGTGGCTGCTTCTTTAAATCCCTAGTTGCAGTACTTCCACTCAGCTAGAATTAAGGTGGTTCTGAATGATGGTTCTTCTATAGTTTAGTTGTAATTTTGATGTGGTTGTGAAAGAATTTGAGTACTACATTTACCTATGCCATTATCTTGATTGGAAGTTCTTACATGATAAAATATCTGTAGCAAAAACAAAAAACCTCTTAATTATTGTAACATGTTAGTCACATAACCTCCAGGATATAGGTAAGTGATATTGCTTCTACATTCAACCTAGTACTAGAGGTCTTGATCTATGAATTAATAACCCTAAAAGAAAATATATATGATAAAGATACCACATAGTACAAGGAAACTAACTGTGGAAAACAACAAATTTGGATAAATGTCAAGGATTTATACTCAACATAGTATATAAAAAATTCACTAACAAAGAAATAATATCCATATAATACAAATGAATGATGAAATCAACATGAAAAAGATAAGAAATACAATAAAATAACAAGAAACATTATTACTAACAAAAAACAATGTAAATAGAAAATCTGATAGCTGCCTCTCTAGCAATCAAAGAAGCAAAAAGATATTGCAATTTTTACCAATCAGAATTTTTAAATGTAAAAGTTGGATAATACTAAGTATATTAGTTACCATTTGCTGGGTAAGAAATTACCCCCAAATTTAGTGACTTGAAACAAAATAGAATCTATTATTTCAATTTATATAGGTCAAGAATCCAGGTGTATTTTAGCTGGTTCTCTGGGTCTCTTACAATTCTATGTCATATTAAGTTTCAATTAGGAAGGATCCACTTCCTACTTCATAATGTGGTTGTTTATAGGATTCAGTTCCTTGAGAATGTGAACCTTTTCTTTGAGAATTTTATAACATGCTTTCATCAGAATAAGTAAATGAGAAGGCAAAAGAGATTGTCAGCAAGAAACAGTTCCAGCAAGAGTAAACCTGATTATATTAATGACATCTCATTACTGTTGCTGCATTCTGTTGTCTCTATTCATTAGAAGTGAGTGATTAGGTATAGCCCACATTCAAGTGGAGTGGATTACACAAGAGTGAGGACATCAGAAGCTGGGATCATTGGGAACCATATCAGAAGTTGCTTTCTACACAGACTAGGTTAGTGTGTGGACACAAGTAATAATATAATTCTATTGGAAAGGTAGATTGGTACAGTCATTTGGAGAGTGATCTGGTAATATTTAGCAAAATCATTGTATATAGACTGAATGTTGTGTCCCTCCAAAATTCATATGTTGAAGCTCTGTTTATCAATGTGACTTGGAGGTGGAACTTTTGGGAAGGAAATTTGGGTTAAATTAAGTCATAAGGCTGGATTCTTGTGATGGTATTAATGCCATTATAAAAAGATAAATAGATGGGAAATAGCTTTCTCTCCCTTTTTCCATGTACACACCAAGGCATGCCATGTGAGGATATAAAGAATAAGAGGATTCTCATCAAAAACCTAATCATGCTGACAATTTAATATTGGACTTCCAGCCTCCAGAACTGTGAAAAATAAATGTTTGTTGTTTAAGCCTCTCAGTCTGTGGTATTTTGTTATGGAATAAGGATCTGTCTATCTATGACCTATTAATTCCATTCCTGAGTATATATACAAGAGGAATATATGCAGAAGCCCAAGAAAGGACATGAATGAAGTTGATCATTACAGTACTGTTTGTGGAAGTGGATTGTCAACATAAGTGTCCCTCAAAAGGCAAATAAATAGACAAGCAAAACTTGATGCACACATTCTAATGAAATTTGATGGGGCATTAGAAGCAATGAATTAGTGATTACATATAGTTGCATAAATTGAACTTAAAGCCATAGTACAGAGTGCATAAGGTAAGAAATAGAACAAGATCTATGACACAATGCTATGCATTCAAACATACACATATGTAACAAGGATATATAATTCATGAGTACAAAAATATACAAGGACATAAATACAAAAACATCAGAGTAGATACCTAATGGTGGGAAAGAAATGGGTATTGGACTCAAGGAAGAATAAAGGGAAAACATGTAAGAGAAAGACCTTGCTAAACTCAATGTTGATAGCATGGTCAGAGTCCAAGAATCGATTAAAAGTAAAGATAAAACAAACCTTCATGAGAGGGCAGTTAATTTTAATTTGTGTCTGTAAGTCTCAGAGCTGGCAGAAATAATTTAATCAAAACCATCAGTCTTTAATGCCAGATGCTAGAGGTAGGGAGATGTTTATTCATGGGAGCTCTCTTTTTGTTAGATTTTCAAATAATCCACATCTCCACTGATATATAAATTTAGCCATATTGCCTTTCGGTGGATTTTAGAGAAGATATACAAAACAGTAGCTAATAACTAAGGATGGTGACATCAGAATAAATGACTGAGTAGGGATAGCCTTGTAGAATAGCTTGGAGGAAAGGTTAGTTCTCTACCGTGTGTACCACCACAGTTGAACATAGGGACATGAGGAGGGGTGGAAGTTCAGCTTGGGAATACTCTTTTAAGGGTGTTTATAAGGAATACCTTCCTATGTCCTAACCATCTTTTCCCTATTCATTATCCCCACCCGCAGAGTTGTCAGCCATGGTATTTTGAAATGTCTAAGCCACATCTTTGTGTCCCCAGCAACCCTTTCTATGCACAGAGATATCATAAGCAGTGCTTTGTGATATCTAAGCCATCCTTAGCCACATTGACTGAGAGAGAGAGACTAGCTGAGAAATCAAAGTTGAAGTGTGTGGCCTTCTCACTGTCATGGAGATTGGTATATATACAGGGTGGGACAAAAATAGATTTACAGTTGTGAGTATCCAAGACAGATTTTATTGTATTATTTAATAATTCATGTATTATTTTTCATAGGAACAACTGCAAACCTACTTTTTCCCCACCATGTGTAGGACAGTCAGGAGGCCGGGGGAAGACAGCTGGAAGGCTTCACAATGGTAAAGGTACCAATCAACCTTAAGTACCAAAGAAAAGAAGATAAAGACTTCCTATGAACCCAGGTCCAGAGATGATGGCAAGGTAAGATGGTTCTACACAAACTACTCTTTTCTTCATTAATCCCCCTCTCCCAAGAATCTATCCTTGCCCAAGTCAAACTCACTCCTCAGCCCTGACCCCTTCTTATGATTCCATCAATGATTCATCTTCCGCTAAACCAGTGCTCTTTTTTCCTCACTTGATATCTTCCCAGATATTGAAGACAAACATAAAGGTAAAAAAAAACAAAAAAAAAAACTCCTTTAAAGGAGTTTTGGTAAAAGATTCTTGGCAAAAACTACCAACCCTATTAAGAAAGCATACAAATTCTATAGGAAAAACACTATTTGGTCACAGGCTAATTGAGACATTGATTCAAAGTAAGCCATTACAGTACCAAAAGAACGTAGAGAAGCACACCATTTCAACCGATCTCCTGAGTATCCAGTAACTTCAGAGCAAATCCAGACACCTCAGAGCTCTCTGCAAAGTCTCTGAGGTCTGGTGGTTGACAAATAGCCAAATGTGTAAACATCAAATTTTGCAGTAACAGGGTATACTGATAGTTCTTAAAATAAAATTGAACTGTTATGAAAATTTGTGTGTATTTCTGTGAGTTTTCTCCTCTTGTAAGAGTGGGAGAGGAAGGAAAGACAAAGGTATGTGGGGAGGCAGGGGCATGTGATCCTATAGGGTTGGGGGTCAGACTAGATGAATTACAATTAATCAGACAGTGGGGATAAGGATTGAGTCAGGACTGAGAACTGAAGACAAACTTCCTCATCACCTGAACTCACGAAAGGACTTGCCATTTCTGCTACTGATGGGGCAGGGTGGGGAGCTTGCTTGGAGTGTAGATTGTTAGAACTGATATGGAATGAGGTGTGTGGGTGGCAGTACTATCACAAAAGTTAGACAAAGAAATCACTTCAAGACCACTTACCTCATTGTAGAGTTTGTTACACCTGATCATATGATGTCAGCAATTCAAGGTCCTCAGAAGGGCTAAAAGTTACTGAAAATACAAGTGGTAATTGGAAGCCATAAACCCAATCCTGATTAGCACACTTAAGAAATTTAGGGTGGAGCAACGGGCTCCCAAATGAAATGCAGTGAAAGCAATCTGCCTTCAGTGCAGGCAATAAAAGAGAACTTTGTATACAGAGGATTCTAAAACAGCATAGTCTCCCCTCCAAATATCTTTTTTTTCTTTATTCTTTCCAAAGTTGTTATATTTTCTCTGAAGAGAACATCACTTTAAATGGTGTTATTGAAGTATAATTGACATTTTGTCCTCACATAAATTTCACATGCTTAAAGTGACCGTTTGATTAGTTTGGTCATATGTACACACTTGTTAAGCCATCACAATGATAAAAGTAACAGACCAATCACTGTCCAAAGTTCAGTTTACCCCTTGGCAGTTGATCTCACCTGCCTCTCTCTGCATCCCTCACCTTAGATAACCATTGTTTGCTTGCTGTCTCTATAGGTCAATTTATATTTTCTACCATTTTATATAAATGGAATCAGTGTGTATTCATTTTATCCAGCTTCTTTCACTCTCAGCATGATTATTTTGAGTCAATATTTTGTGTACATCAATATTACATTTCCATTGTTATTTTAAGTTTAGTAGCATTTAAATGATACCCCAAAGTTGTTTAAATTACATTTTTAAAAGTTTTAAGATCATTGTAAATTCACAGGCAGTTGTAAGAAGTACAAAGGTGTACCATACCCTTAATGTAGTTTTCCCTAGTTGTAACATTTTGCATATGTGAGTCCGTCCAGTAAGAATCCAGTCATTTAATATAAAAATATAGATATTTATTGAAGAAGGTAAAAGAAACATTGCACATAGTACAGTGGTGCCTCAGTCCCCTTCAAAGTAGGCACCTTGGGATCTCACACAATTCTCCCAGTAGCCATCAGCTGCCGCATCACATTTTTCTGAATCTCTTTGACAGTCTGAAATCTCTTGCCTTCCAAAGGTGATTTTAGTTTTGGGAAAAGTCAGCAGTCACAAGACACCAAATCTGGGCTGTAGGGAGACTGAGTCACATGGGTGATTTGATGTTTCACAAAAACACTCTGCATAAGACGTGATGAATGAGCAGGCATGTTGTTGTGATGAAGCTGCCAATCACCAATTGCCCATAGCTATGGCCTTCTGAATCATCCTAATAGTTTCCGTGGAGGAATGTTCAAGCTTAATGCAAAATTTAATGTAAATTCATTACTCTACTGGCTTAGTCATTTTGAATGTAGTGACCCCATAGTACCCATGCTCACTCTGTGTAGTCTACCACCCCACTGAGTGAAGTCATCATTGTTCATGCATGTACATCCCAGTCCACTCTCCTTGGCTTCCAGATATTGCATCAATGTCATGAAAACCATTCTCATTATACTAACGGTGCCTGTATTTTTTCCAGACAGACCCAATACCTCAAAAAGGAAAATGAAATTTATATGATCCATTTACCTTACTCACATGCACACATTTGTGTATTTGTGTGTGCTGTTTTAGGCAAATTTATTACCTGTGTAATTTCCTGTGACTACCACCACAGTCAAGATACTCAGAAAAGTTCCATCACAAGGATCCCTCTTGCTTCTTTTATAACTGAAGCCACCTACCTCCCAAACCCCTGGAATACAGTAATTTGTTTATCATCTCTTTAATTTTTTCAGTAAAAGAATGCTATATAAATGGAATGATTCAATATATAACCTTTTGCTATTGGCTTTTTACATTCAGCATAAATCCCTTGCAATATATTCAAGTTGTTGTGTGTGTCAATAATTTTTTCTATATTACTGGGTAATATTCCATGGTATGGACATACCATTTGTTTATCCATTAATTTATTGAAGGTCATTTTAGTTGTTTTAATTTTTGGGCTATTATAAGTGAAGTTGCTATGATCATTCTTGTGTCAGTTTCTCTATGAACCTAAGGTTTTCATTTCCTTGGGATAAATATCCAAGAGTGCAACTGCAAGGTCACATGATAATAGTATGGTAGGTTTTGTATTAAACTGTCAAACTTCTTTCTAGAGTGGCTGCACCGTTTTACATTCCTAACAGCAATCTATGAATGATATAGTTTCTCTATATTCTCAACAGCATTTGCAGTTATTTAAAAAATTAAATCATTATGGTGCATGTGTAGTGATATTTCATTGAAATTTCCATTTGTTTTTCACAGATGATTAATATTGTTAAACATATTTTATGTGCTCATTTGTCATATGTATATCCTCTTTATTGAAATTTCTATTCATGTCTGTAGCTCTTCTCCCTTTTTGACACTTGAAGAATCAGGATGTAAGGAATTGAACACAAGTCACAGGTTCCCAGGTGCACATAAATACACCTCCACTTTACAATTGTTTTCTTCTTCTTCTATCTCTTAAAGTTTTTGGACAGGAAAAAGCAGCAAGAACTTCCTTAATATGACCTAATGGACTTTTTAAACTTATTTGATTATTTGAATTTCTAGCACTTCTTCAAGTGATATGTTTTTGTATTCCCTTTCTACCCATCTGCCATTAGCTGGTTGCTGCCTCCTAGTTCCTGATGAGTTTTCTATGGTTAAATGATGCTTTTAATCTCTATGTCAGCACATAGCCTCTTTGTTTATTTCTCCAAAATAACACTTTATTCCTCTAGTGTGTCATTATAGCCCCTTTGGCTTTCGTCCCTTCCTCATGGTATAAATGTGGATCTTCAATGCACCCCTACTTATAAAATGCAGGATCGGGATTCTTATCCTTGACATTTAGGATGATCTATATGTGCGCATTTTTCACTCCTACTACAAAGGCATTGGTCAGCTTTATGACAGAGAGCTTAATATTTTTACGTTCTATCACTCCATCCATTTTTGGTCCTGAGCTACCATCTTTTGGTTGTCCTTATGTCTGTTCCATACAGGGACTCACTCCCCATGATTTTGCCACTCACCTACTGGTGAATGCCACTGCTTATTATTCATTGATAGGTTAGCAGTATGGCGAGAGAGGGTTCTCTATTCTCTTAGTCCAATTTTAGTCTGAGGTTGTGCCTGTGAGTCTTATCTTCAGATGTGGGTTCTTCAGTGTTCCTACCTCTATTCCATTATGATAGCTAGACTTATTATGGATGTTGTATGGAGGATAGATTCTACATCATCTCCTAGCAGTAGATCTGAGAAGTCACATATTTGTATCACCAAGTGATTCTTTTTAAATTTTCGGCAGGAAATCATACCTAGTAATCTTAGGAGTAAGCAAGGTTACACAGATGAATGCACATGTAATTGTGTTTTATTAGTGGAAATATCAGTAGATTCCAAGATGGCTGCAGAGTAGGTAGAAGCTACACTCACCCTATTCCAGCACCAAACTGGGTTTACTGCTATATTCTAGAGCAATTAGCCTGAATAACCAACTGAAGTCTAGCTGAACAGAAGTACTATAACCAAGGATTTATAGAAGAAGCCACATAGACACTGGTAAGAAGAGCACAGACACTGAAATTGCTGGCTCTTGCATCCATGTGCAGTGGTTGAGAATCTGGAGATTTATCTTGACTGCAAAAGTCAACCATGAGGAGTGTGGTGTCTCAACGCTATGCCTGGATCCCCATCCCAGAGCACCAGAGCCAGGAAGAGAAGCCTGTGTAATAACTGGCAGTGAAAATAAGTGGGAACTTTGTCAGCCTGGGGAAGAAGGGATTCTTCTAGAAAACCAAGTGCTCTCTTAAAGGGCCAGCACATAGGATCTTGATCTCGACACTCACCTGGTGCTCCAATAGAAGGTAGGTGACTAAGAGCACACAGGAATCATGCAGAGGAGATCTGGATAATACAGTCCTGAGTAGAGATCTGGAGAGTCAGCCACTGAAGTCCCTGTGCTGAGTCTCTATCCGATACTGTCCTAAGATGCCATCTTCTCAGCGTTGAACACTCTTATAGCAAAAGCTTAGGGAACACACTAGACCATTCCTCCAACTAATAACTGCAGCTGTCTAATGGAGCTTGAGTTCTGCAGAACAGTCTTATGAATGCACCCCAAAGGGACGCATTCTCTCTCTGAAGAAATTCTTGGCACTCAGATAGATGTTGAATTGTGTAGTTTTGGAATGGGGCCATTTTTCCATCCCTTGAGTACACATCTTGAGCCCTTCCCCCAACTGGAAACTCACTTGTCCTGTCCTTCAGAGTCCCAGTGGCCCCACACTGCAGAGCTCAGTCCTGCAGAGGAATGGAAGTGCTGAGCAGAGCTAGATAAGTTCATATGCTTCTCCTTCAGAGGTTCCTCTGTGGGACTCAAAAGGATGCTGGGTTATTGGGTTCCTGTTGGGGGTTGAATTCTTCCCCCACCCCTTGTCAGTGCAGCTGGCACCACTCCACTAATAGGAGACTCTTGACTTGTCCTTCCTACTCCCAGTGGCCCTAACTTGCTGAGCTCGGTCTCACAAGGAAATTGGAGTGCTGTGCACAGCTGGAATCTTCTGTGTGCTTTGACCCAGCAAGCTCTTGTTGGGGACTCAAACCAGTACTGGGTTGTGTGGCTCCAGTTAGGAGTTCTTCCCCCAACCCCTGCAAGCACAGCTGGCACCATTCTCCCAATGTGTGAGACTCACTTGACCTGTCCTTCAGACTCCCTGTGGCCTTGCCCTATCAAGGTCACTTCTGCAGAGGGGCTGGTTGGATACATCAGATCTGAACCTGTGATGTGCTCCTTCTGGAGGAACTAGAGCTGGAGACTCAGGCAGAGACTGAGTGGTATGTCTCTGCAGCGGGGGCCACTCTCCCCTCACTGAGTGCCTGACCATGCTGCCCCCAAGCACGAGACCCATTAGCTCTGTCCTTCTGACACCAGTCACCTGGAACTATCAAGTTCATACCTTGTTGGAGAGACTGCAGGTTGCAACCAGCCTGGACATAATCTACAATCTTTCTTTGAAAGGTTCCTGAGGAAAACCAAGCAACTGTTGTGGATGGCATAGAGGCATATAGGCAAATAACAATATTGTAATAATTGGTAACAAAAAAATCACTGTCATAAATAATTTTATTTCTTTTCAAATTTCTGATAGTATATCTCATGTTATCTCTTATCCATAATTGGTTTTCACAAAATTGTCCATTTCAATTATTACCTCAATGTACCAATCCTTGGATAAATTTAATCTATATTTTCATATTATATTTAATTTATAATTAGATTATAACTTTAATCTATAATTTATGTTGCTAAATCTTACAATTCATATCTCATAGTTCCTTTTTCTTATATTTTTAACTTTTTGAATTGCATCTTCAGTTTATTTGTTTTCATTCATTCTTGTTTGATGGAAAAATGTCTTTTGAACTATTACTTTTTTCATTATGTACAGGTTGCCTGCATTTAATAATAGTAATACTTATCAAGTGCTTAATATTTGCCACTTTTATGAGTATTCTACATATATTTGTTTAATTCTCCCAAGACTTCTATTGAGTAGGAAACTACACAGAGGTGTTACAGTTTCTCATATTTACCCTAGATCACACAAGTAGTAGATGGCAGAACCAGGATTGAAATTCACACAATTTGTCTACTGATTTTCTGTCCTACAAACTGCCATAATTTTAAAAGTAATCTACGGCACTTCTTGTGCTCCCCTTTATCCCATGGAACACTCTAGCTAGGATGGGACTCCTAATTATGTTGTTCTGGTACAAATCAAGATAAATAGCAATATACAAAACCCTGAATCTTCATAAACTGTTATTAATATCTATAGTTTGAAAGCTTAACTATTTTTACCACAGGAAGACTATTTATTTTAAAGTATGACCACAAATAATTATTTAGTGGACATCTTAACGAGTACAAAATAGTGAATTGTTGAATTATCTTTAAAATTTTTTTTTCATTTCACTTCAGACTAATGTAACATTGAAACATTCCTCAATGCCCCCAATACATATGCTCTGTCTTTTTGTGGCATTACTAAATTTCTAGAAAAATTCCTGTTCCATAGTAGGGTCTTGTAAATATTTTGAATGGATAGATAATTGAATCTTCAAAAGCAGACTGTCCATGTTTGGAAGCAGGAAGATATTTCCTGTCTTTAAATAGTTCAGGCATTTGCAACTTAAAGTTACTTCCTACCAAATCTTTATCTTGGAGAATTTTGAAACTACTGATCTATATCCTTCAAAAATAAACATTCCAAATGAAGATTTTTATAAACCAAAGTATCCAAAATATTTTTCTTCTGCAAGTACAAAAGAACCTAGAGTTCAATATACATATTTATGTTGGTTCAAATGGGATTCAGTTGAATGCTTATAAAAAATTACCAAACATTAACATTTATCTTCCTATGTGTATGCCAAGATGTGCTTAGGTTCAACATCAGTATAATCATTCCTTTTAGTAACCTTGTTCTCTTAGAAGGCCTGTATTTGTATATTGTGAGGAGAATTTGTCTATTCAGGCCTTTTCAGGATGCTATAACCAAGGCTAACTTGTTCTACCATTGTTATTACCCTAGAATTACACTTTACCCACATATGATATAAATAAATTATCTTAAAACTACACATGGTATTGCCTAAAAACTAGTGTTTACAAGGCTGTTTGCAATATTTTATCTAAATATCTAAATTTAGAGACCTGGAGACTGACACTTCAACAACATAAAATATATTGTGAGATTTCTTTACTACTATTTCCTTTGTGCTATATCAGGAAATCCCTCTGGTACCACCTAAGAAAACACCTGCTGCCTTGTTTTTGTTGTTGTTGTTTTAACCATTGTTATTTCACTATTTGCTTTATTCCAAGCCAATATTGAATGGAAATTGAAAATGAGTGTACTCAGAACCAGCCATTCAAGTAATCTTTTTTTTTCATATCAGAGAATGGACAGAACTAAAACATCAATCAATGTTAACTCAATAACACTTTGAAGAAAATGTTCTGTTTCTTGCTTCCCAAATTATTTACTGTACAAAGTCTGACTTTGAAGACTATTATATGACCTTCATGTTGAATTTATTTTTAGTAAAATTAGAAGTTTCATACATTCGTTATGCCAGTTCCTACTAACTTGAAAAAGTAACTTTAAATTGTAAAGTTGTTTTGGTAACATATTTTTTGCTTCTATTTATTAGAAAAATGACACATTATTATCTAATAGATCCTGTTTCTTGTTTGGCTTGTAAATTGATTGCTTTTTAAAAATATTTTTTATTTATTTTTAGAGAGAGGGGAAGGGGGAGAGAGAGTAAGAAAAATATCAATATGTGGTTGCCTCTTACACACCCCCAAATGGGGACCTGGCCCACAACTCAGGCCTGTGCCCTGACTGGGGATTGAACCTATGACTCTTTGGTTTGCAGGCCAGCACTCAATCTACTGAGCCACACTAGTCAGGGTTAAGTTGATTGTTGAGTTTCTACATTTCATTCATTCCAGGTTCCAAACTGATTGTCTCTCTCCTTATAATTATTTATTTATTTATTTATTCCTCACCCAAGGGTATGTTTATTGATGTTGAGAGATGGAGAGAGAGAGAGACAGACAGACAGACATCAATATAGGAGAGAAAACTTCAATCAGTTGCCTCCTGTATGCACCTTGAATGTGGATGGAACTTGCAACCTAGGTATGTGCCCTGACTGCTAGTCAAACCTGCAACTTTTTGGTATAGCATGACACTCCAACCCACCGAACCACTGAATCAGGGCTCTCTCCTCTCTTTTAAAATAGGTTTTCATATGTTTATATAGTTATGTATGAGTTTAACTTTTTTTAGCATTTTAACTGTACTTATCAAGAAATAGTTTCATATGGTATCTTAAATCCTTTCAGAAATAGGAAACTTGTAATTTATAACTAATTTAAATATCATAACTATCATCTAGAAGATGAGTTATTGCGATACTGAACCCTCAGATAAATATGCACGACCTCCCATCCAATCCACCAACTCATGAGCTATGGATACTGATTATTCCATAGCCCAAATTGATTCTTGTTCCCACAATGAAGTGATTGATAAAAAAATACTAAACTCTCACAATGCAAACAAATACAGGTCCATGAGCTCATTCTTAACAGGGGAAAGAAGGGGAAGAGTCAAGTCAAGGAACATGTATCAAGGACCCATGGACAAAGACAATAGGGGAGAGGATTGAATGTGGGAGGTGGTGAGTGGGTAGGGCAGGGAGAGTGATTGGGGGAAAATAGGAACACCTGTAATTGAACAACAATAAAATATACATAGATAAATAAATATTGACTTTGAAATACTTTGGCCAACCTAGACACCTATACACAATATAAATATCAGGATTAAAATGGTTAAAATAACATGATATATAAAGGAATTTCTCCCCAATGGACCTGTAATGACTTCCTACATCTTTGCTCTTTTGAGGCTTTGATCTTCATACCTGAACCTGCACACTAATAAGGGTCAGCCTAACATACCCTAAAGCTCTAGTCAGGGGTAAATGCAAGTACCACTAAACTCAAACTCCAGACTCCCTTGCTGTGTTTCTGGAGATGAGAGGCATTATGAATTTTAACCAGTTATTATTAGCTTGATTGTTTTTTCAAAAAATAACATATAGAGTCTCAATATCTAAAACAGGTAAAAGTGAAACTGCCTGAGTTGAAGCACAAGTAAGAAACCTGAGCCCTGGTTCTAACAGGTTCCTGGTTTAGCCACCCGATGTCTCATTGTTCTTGGTGTATTCAGTATTTCTGAGGGAGAAAGATGATCAATTAGAGTTTTATCTAGCACAAAGGATTTCAAATGGTCATGCACAGTTTAATATGTAAGAAAGAGAGAAAACAAAAATATTTTGACAAATTATTTAACCTCTCTGAATCCCTAAAATAATAGTGACTTGACTGCCTTGTAGAATTATATGAATTATGTGTCCATCGAAGCACAGAAAATAATAACTTTTAAAGGAAAACACAAATTAAACAAAATTCTTCTAATTTTATCTTTTAATGTAGCTCAAATCATTCAGTTATGGACATGTTTAAGTTAATATCTTAATTCATTAATATTATTCACTGTAAGATTAAAACCATTGAGTATGAGCTTAAAATATTTTCTAGCTTCATTGAAGTATGATTAACAGATGAAAATGGTATATATTTAAGGTGTACAACATAATTATTTGATATATATTTACACTGTGAAGTGATTACCACAATCTAGTTATCTAGTTAATTAATACTTCCATCACCTCACATAGTTACTGTGGTATTTTTGTTTTGTTTTGTTTTGGAAGAAGGCCGCCTGGGACTTTGTACTTTCTGATAATTTACCACTATTTCCCAATGTTAGTTTCTTTTATATAGATGACATTGAATGGCCAAACTTCCCATTTCCTCATAAGAGCTGTTCCCAGATTCATTACAGGTATTTTTTCAACAGTGAAGATATATTTTCACTTGGTCATCCAATAGTAACATTTACTCTCCTTTGACACATTTCTGAGATAGAAACTTAGTCCTTAATGGGGACAGATCTTTTCTTTTTTACTTACCATGACCCTAAATAGCCAGTAAAATGTTGGTGTTGAACCCATAGCCCTCAGGTTAATACTCAGTCTTATAGAGATTTGAACTGTTCTCTCATTGAGTTGAGAATGTGGTGGTTATTGCGCCATAACTGTTTATACCATGCTTTGGGAGCTCATTTAGTTTATTTTATAATAACACTAAAGAATAGGAATGTGGTTAGCCTACTCTTCAATTTCTTTCTCTAAGTTTTCCAGGGATATGAAATAGACCAATACAGTCCTTCTTAACCATAGAAGTATCTGAACAAAATTTTGATTGAACATTGGAAACACATGCGAAAGGTCCTTGGAGAATTTTAAAATGGATTCTAAAATATAACATTTTGAGTCACCAAGAATGTAACCACTGGATGTCCACCTTATTCGTATAGCTAAATGAACATTATTTCTATCTTCCCCATGACTTCAGTTTTTCTATATCATTTCTAAGTCCCACTGTACATATGGACAATTTCATCATCTATAGCAGTGATTTCCAACTTTTTTCATCTCTTGGCACACATAAACCAATTATTAAAATTATTCAACACACTAAATAATATAGTTTTTGCTGATCTGACAAAAATAGGTATAATTTTGATTCATTCACGCTATACAGCTATTATTGTGTTGGCTGTTGTCATTTTTTAATTTGACAACCTAAGGGAAAAGAGGTCAGAGCCCGTGACTAAATGGTCAAGTATTGATTGCTTTAAAAATTTTTCCAGCATACCTGTGTGCTTCTTTGCAGCACACCAGTTATGAACTGCTGATCTATAGTACGACTCTTATATACTTGGGTCTCTTTATGCTATAGAGACTACTTGTCATCCTTCTGTGTTGGGCACCCCATAGTATAAAGTGGGCGATAACCACTGAACTGCAGAGTTTGAAGAACAGTGAGTCACAGTGAATTCTGATTCCATAAACAAAGATGAGGATCCATACAAAATGCAAGATAGTACAAAAGAAATGCATAGTAACAGAAGGTTCTCAGATAGTTATATTTCAACTTGTTGGAAAGATGGACATTGTTCCTCTGGTGGGTCTTCCATTTGGTACTAATAAAACAGCCAGAGCAGTAAGTACTCCCTAGCAACCACACTGGAGCATGCTTTATGTCTAACTTTGCCAGATTTTATGTTCATTCATCTTCAGGAAACAAATACAAACACATAAAATGTTTTCAGAGAGCCTCTGTCTTTACCATTTGGAATCAATATGTTTGAGTCACCTCCCTCTATCTGTCTGTATCAGCTGACATCTAGGACAATGAATGAGACCAGATGCAATAACAAATCAAGGAAAGGAATCTAATACAATTCTTGACTTTGGGCTGCCTATACTATGTGAAATAGAAGATGACAGCTTTTGTACCTAGATTTTTAAAAATCCTTAAGCTGCTCCAATGGAAGCTTTGGTGGTATAGGGGAACCACCCCTAAATATGCCTCTTTGGCATGAGGGTTATTTTAGGTTGATTGTATGTAATAAACAGCAGACTCCAGAAGTTTTTCTTCAATTTCCCTGAGCTGCCTAAAATAATTTACAGGGACAATTCCAGGAAGAGAACTATTGCCAGAGATAACTATAGGGTATGAGTTAGGTGTAGTTAAGGGGAAATTTGCTCAGCAAATCCAGCATGTTTACATTTTTGTGTCCCTTTTTCTCTGCATGGCACAACAAGCTTTTGTTTACTAAACATTTGCTCTACTCTCTCCATGTGAATAATCTTCCTTCCTTTCGAGGTCCAAGACCATTAGTCCCTTCTCCTTAGCTCAGGATGGCATATAAACCTCGCTATTCTGCCTGTCAGGGAACCTCATCTCGCTGGGGTTCCCATACTTATAATTTTTTTTCTGTTAATATATCCTTTATTACACAGGTGTCTCAGCTAAGAACTATAAAGGAATAGAGAAAAGATTATTTTTCTTTCTGTACAGTGGACAAGGAAACACTAGGAATTTATCAAGGCTTGCTTCCATTCTGCTTTATTTGGTATGAAATGCACTTGGAAATTATGGTAAGAGTCCTTTTGACTTTAATTCTACTATGCTGCCAAGTGATTTAAATTATCCCCCTTCTAGTTGTGACCATAAAACTCAAGGAAAATTTTTGACAATTGAATTACTAAAAATCTATTAAAAATATTATGAGCAAGTACCTTTTAATGAGTTTTTAATTTTTAAAGTATTTTGCTTAATCCTTTCACCCTTTTTACCCAGCCCCACAATTCTTCTCCCCTCTGAGAGCTGTCAGCCTGTTCTCTGCATCTATGAGTTTGCTTCTATTATGTTTGTTAGTAATTTTGTTCATTAGTTTCCATACATGAGTGAAATAATGTGGCACTTTGGAAAGCAGTATGGGGTTACCTCAAATGTTAAAAATGGAACTGCCTTATGACCCAGTGATTCTGCTTCTGGAAATATATCTGAAGAAATTCAAAACACTAATTCAAAAAGAATATCTGCACCCCTATGTTCATTGCAGTGCTCTTTACAATAGCCAAAATTTGGAGGCTGCCCAAGTACCCCTCAGTAGATGAGTGGATAAAAAGCTGTGGTATGTTTACACAATGGAATACTACTCAGTCGTAAAAAGAAGAAAATCTTACCCTTTGTGACAGCATGGATGGACCTGGAAAGCATATGTTAAGTGAAATAAGTCAGTTAAAGAGCAAGAAAAATTTTATACTCATAAAAAGGCAGTGAAGAAAAGTGCAAAATCACTTTTATTTCTTGCTAAGGACAAGAAAATATAAGCATAAAGAGCAAATGGACCAAAAGCAGCATGGATATCACTACATGTTTTCTATATCTATGCATCATGTAATGAAAAAGGTTTTCCAGAAATGCAAACTGCATATACATCTCAGAGAAAAAAACTGAAATGAAGAAAAAGTTAAAATATTATTTTATATAGGGATTTCACTTTTTTCTTGCCCTTATATCATCTTTCTTCTCATCAATGGAGAAAAACTGTAGAAGGAGTCACAATAAATCTTTTTGAAGGGTAATTGGTTAACCTAAATAGATATTTTTTAAATTGTTCAATTCCAGTTGCCCCACTTTCCCCCATTATTTTCCCCAGCCCTACCCACTCCCACCTCCCACATTCAATCCCTCCCCCATTGCCTTTGTTAATGATAGTGGTGAAACAAAGATAATAACCTGGGCAACATGGTTTAGGGAAACTCCAGGAGAGGTTAAACCTTCCCAATGCAAAATAAATTCAGTCACAGAGATGAAAACATCTTAGCCACAGTGGTTGATATATCAAACAAATGTAATTTCATGGGAAAACATAGTTTTTGTTATGTAATTTATGAGACAAAGAAGTAAAGATTTTGTCCTTGGATGATGCTACCTTCTTTAAGATCTAAAGATAGAGTATGGCTTAATGAGCTAATCAGAATATTACAACAAGCCCTGGTTGGCGTGGCTCAGCAGATTGAGCACCAGACTGTGAAGCAAAGAGTTGCTGGTTGGATACCCAGTCAGGACACATGCTTGTGTTGTGGGCCAGGTCCCCAGTGAGAGGCATGCGAGAGTAACGTGAGAGGAAACCACACATTGATGATTCTCTCCCTCCCTTTCTCCCTTCCCCTCTCTCTAAAAATAAATACATAAAATCTTTGAAAAGAAGAATATTACAACAAGAACCTAATACTTCTGTTGTCAATGGAAAGTGGATTCTTTCACAATATCACAAAAAAAAAAGCATTTTGGGGATACACATGTAAGAGAAGGGGTATTGTAGCAATATTATTGAAGCAAAAACAAAGGAAAGGCTTAGGCGATGCCTCATCCATGACCAGCTGGCTCAGCTCCATCTCTTTACAGAAGTCCTCAGTCAGATGAACACAAATGCCTACCCAGAGGATCAGGACCTAGAACTCCAATGTCATGAACCTGGGCTCTGATAATCCAGCACTATTTGTTCCCAGCTGTCCGTGTCCATCAGCACATCTTCCACAAAGACTTGATGGTACTGGGCCATGACTTGGTGCTGCACTCCAGCCAGCATAAGCTTCCTAATCCTTTAAGGTTTTATGCGGGGCATTCCCTTTAACCAATCCTTTTCCTGGATCTTCTGGGGTTCCATGCCCTTATCCTATCCAATCTTTTCCCCAGGCTAGAAACTTCCCCATTTATGTCTCAGTTTTTAGTTCTATTGCATATGCACGGAAGTTCTGCTTCATCAACTGGCTTCTACTGTACATGGCTCAGCAGAGGAATTTCCCACTCACTGGTTCTTCCTCTCCCTCTTTCCCATAATTAGTTGTTTCTTGAGGCGAACAGAGCCTACATCTGCTCACCTGCTCAGGATTAAGTCTCTTTGGTGAAGGATGTGCCTGTTCTCTGGGATGTCTGTGAAGTTACCCCTTCCCAGTTAATGGCACTTAATGTCTGATTCCATTTGCCTCTTTCTTTGTTTATAATGAACTTGCTGCCTATTTACTGTAATATTTCTTCTTTAGAGATTAATGATAACTAGTTTCAATACATTTCTGGGGTAGGGGAAGACATGCCTTTAAAAGATATAAATTAAACATATTTTCTTAGCCAAAACTGACACTGCATTGGTCAAAACATGGTTTTTTTGCAATTGGCATGCTATTCTTTACATTATAGTGGATATTGAAGCATCACAGATGATAAATTTTTATCTTGATTTTGAAAAACATGTAGTTCATTTCTGTATTTATAAAATGTGGTTTTATTTCTAAATGTTAGAAATAAATTATCTCTTATCATTCTGGATTTCTCCTCAACTCACTTAAATTTTAAATAAATGTAAATAACAGTCTCAAAGACAAGACCAATAGCTCTGTTGTCTTTCCATCCCTTAACTCTTTTTTTCAACATTCAGGGTGGAAGAGTGGTAAAGTGGGAAAACATTAAAGTGAAAATGAAAAGACACACTAGTGCTGTTTAATATGGGACACCAGTGACTCCTCACTCTGTCCTTCACTTTGATCCACTGTAGCAATACCTCTATGTTCCTGTTCTGCTCTAAAATATCAGTAATTTTTAATAGGACTATCAAAAATCCAAAAGTATTTACTGGAAAAATACATTTGCTAATACATAAGCTAAATTTTATCAACAACTTACTGTGTGAGTTACTGATCTAAATTATATACTCACTTATTTTTCATGTAATCCTCACAACAAACTTATGATATATGTGTTCTTTCCCTATTTTATAGATGTTAAAATCGAGGTAAAAATGGATTAAGAAATCTGTGCTATGTGCCATGAAGGATTGAAACATTTCATAATCTAGACATTTTATATTAGTCTATATTTAGGCAAAATAGATTATTGAATTTATATACACATATAGAACCAGACATCTGTAGTACAAGATAATAAAATTATAGTTATTCAGATAGACCAAAATTTTCAGTCCAATTTAGACAATTAATTGCTTTGCAAATTAGGTATGCACACAACCCTTCAACTTACTCAGATCTTTTATATAATAAGGTTGGGTATAAATAACTGTTAGTAAAAAGGAAAAGGGGATGGGGAAATATGAAAGCAAGGAAGCAAATTGGCATATATGTTGTCAAATGACAAATTTAATACAATTTAGTAACAAATTTGATATCAAGGAAATAAAATCCATGGATTAGTGGAGTGCAGTGCCTCACAAGCAGTGAACACTGTTGCCAAGGGATTTGGAAAAGATCAAGTTTTATAGAGCATTAGAAGAGACACTGTGAGAACAGGGTATGATTGGCTAGGAGGTCAGAGATTTTCTTGTAAGGTTAACAGGTATTATTTGCCAAGGTAAAGTGTACTAGTGAAAGCTGAGTTGGAAGAGTATGACTGGTGTGTTAGAATTCCTTGACATGTATTTCCCATAAGTGCAGGCTGACTTAGGGTTATATTTGTGACCAAGCCACTGAGCAACCTCCATTTGGTGGGTTCTGATATATGAATGAGCTTTATCAATATGTATGTATCATATGTATCAGTGTAATTCCTAGAGCTGGGCTAAGGTGTATCTCTAACAACACAGTCACCAAAATGTGGGAGTTAATCTAACAAGTACTATTGACATTTGGCCAAGAAAATTATTTTTATCAAGTCTATTTTGAGCACTTGCAGGTCACTTAGCTGTTGTCCTCAAAATAATAATAGTTGATTGCAGTAGGTTACAGTCTTTGGGACAGCCACATTTTTCCACACATTTCCAGGTTCTTCCACTTGAGGACCACAAAGTTAAAATATTTACATCGTTCCCCATCTTTCAATAAAAAAACAATAATCAATTACTTTACAATAAATCAGATCCTCAGTGCTCCCTTAAATTATTTTATTACAATGTTACTTAAAGGTATACAAGCATATCATTTTAAAGTGAACTTTAAATAAAGTGAACTATAGTTCACTTTATTGCACTCCACAGATTTTTTTTTCTTTTACAAACTGAAGGTTTGTGATAACTCTGCTTCAAGCAAGTCTATTGGCACCATTTTTCAACAACATTAGCTAATTTTGTGCGACTGTGTTACATTAATTCTTGCAATACTTTTCATTATTATGCTTGTTGCGATGATCTGTGATCAGAGATCTTTGAGGTTATTATTGTTATTGTTTTGGGGTGCTACAAACTGCGCCAAAATAGAAGTAGTCTTTTTAAAAAAGATTTTACTTGTCCATCTTTACAGAGAAGGGAAAGGAGAGACAAAGAGAGGGAGAGAAACATCAGTGTGTGGTCGCTTCTCATGCACCCCCTACAGGGGACCCAGCTTGCAACCCAGGCATGTACCGTGACCTGGAAGTGAACCAGCAAACCCCTCGTTTGCAGGCCAACACTCAGTTCACTGAGCTACACCAGCCAGGGCAACAGATGCAATCTTAATCAATAAATGCTGTATGTGCTGTCACTGCTATGCTGACTTGTAATGCTTACATCTCTCTCCCTCCCCTCAGGCCTTCACATTCCCTAAGACATGATAGTATTGAAACTATACCAATTAATAACTCTACAATGCTGTTTAAGGTTTAAAGTTAAAGGAAGAGTTGCACATCTCTTATTTTAAATCAAAAACTAGAAATGAGTGAGCTTAGTGAGGAAGACATGGTCAAAGCCCAGAAAGACCAAGACAGTTGTTTTGAATGCAAATAAATAGTTCTTGATGGAACTTAAAAGCACTACTGCAGTGAACACACAAATGATAAGAAAGTTAAACAGTCATTGTTGATATGGAGAAAGTTTAGTGGGCTGGATAGAAGATCAAAACAGTCACAACATTCAGCTAAACCGAGACATACTTCAGAGCTAGGCTCTACCTCTCCTTAATTCTGTGAAGGCTAAGAGAGGTGATAAAGCTGCAGAAGAAATGTTTGAAGTTAGTAGCAGTTGACTTAAATGATTTAAAGAAAAAGTACCCATCACCATAACATAAAAATACAAGGTTAAGGAGTAAGTGCTGCCATAGAAGCTACACTAAATTTTTCAGAAGATCTAATCAAGACAATTAAGGAAGATGGCTATAAGAAACAACAGATTTTCAATGTAGATGAAACAGCCTTTTATCAGAACAAGAAGCTATCTAGGACTGTCATAGCTATAGAGAAGAAGTCAATGCTTAGCTTCAAAGGGTAGAATGATTCTCTTCTTAGGGGCTAATGCAGCTGGTTACTTTAAGTTGAAACCAATGCTCATTTATGACTATGAAACTCCAAGAGCTCTTAAGAATTATGCTAAAGCTATACTTCCTACTATGCCTATGCTTTACAAATGGAATAACAAAGCCTGGAAGACAAAAAAAAAATATTTGCAACAAGGGGTACTGAATATTTTAAGCCCACAGTTGAGACCTACTATTAAGAAAAAAGTATTCCTTTCAAAAAGGTACTGCTGATTGACAATGCACCTATTCACCCAAGACATCTGGTGGAGATGTACAAGGATTTTTTTTTTCATGCCTGCTAACACAATATCGATCTGGAACCCATGGATCAAGGTATGATTTTGACCTTCAAATCTTATTATTTAAGAAATAATTTTCATAAGTTTACAGCTTCCATAGATGGTGACTGCCATCTATTGTCAAAATATAAACATTAATGAGAGTTTGTAGGAAATGAACTCCAACCTTCATGGAGGTTCAAGAATTCAGTGAAAGAATGACTGCAGATGTGGTAGAAATAACAAGAGAACTGGAATTAGACATGAAGCTGGAAGATGTGCCTAAATTGCTGCAATCTCATGATAAAAATGTAATAGATGAGGAGTTCCTTCTTGTGGATGAGCAAATAAAATGGTTTCTTGAGATGGAATCTATTCCTGGTGAAGATGTTGTGAAGTTTGTTAAAATGACAACGAAGAATTTAGAATATTACATAAACTTGGCATATAAACTATAGCATAGTTTGAGAGAAATGACTTCAATATTAAAAGTCCTGCTGTGTGTAAAATGCTATCAAATAGCATCACATGCTACAGAGAAATTGTTCATGACATGAAGAGTTAATTCTTATAATAAATTTTGTTGTCTTATTTTAAGAAATTGCCACAGCCACTTCAAATTTAAGCAGCTACAACCCTGATCAGTCAGCAGCAATCAAAAGTTGTTCCACAGAAAAAAAGATTATGACTCACTAGAAGTTCAGATGATGGTTAGAATATTTTAGCAATAAAGTGTTTTTAAATTAAGGTATTACATTATTTTGTTAGACATAATTCTATTGCACACTTGGTGAAAATGCCTCATTTATATATAAAGTACACACCCTGGTTTTCTCTCACTAGATCAAGGTTTAGTAGTAGTAAATGGTGCCAACAAAAACAAAAACAAAAACAAAAATGAAACAAACAAGCAAAAAACTAAACCCAACCAGTGACATCATGTGGCAATATTCAGTTAAAAGATGGTTAGTCAGGAAATCCACAGGTCTGCAAGTAATACAAATTTCATAGATTCACTCTTTTTATTAATATATTTTTCTAAATGATTATTAAGCATTTCTGTTGTGTATCCCATGCATGCACAGCCTAAAATATAAGGTATTTGCAGAGATATATACTATTTTTTTTAATTTAAAGAATAACAAAAATTAATAACCTAAATGAGCTCTTGTCTTATACGGGCATGTTCTACTCTAAGTCTATCATTGTGACTGTCAAAAAACAATGTGGGAGATAGACTTTGGACTTTCCATAGAGTGGCATTGTGTAGAAAGCTGGGTAGTGACTCAGAGATGCAGCAGCACCCAAAGAGACTTTTCTTTAAAAGGGGAACTGAGGTGAACTGCGCAGGGACCTTGAATGCATAGCTGCCTGGTAATCAAGGAGGGAGGAATATGGTGCAGTGTGATAGAAAATAAAGTTCTGGGTGCCATTTGCTCCCACTCAGTGCACCTCACAGATTGATAAAAGGGGTGTGAAGCAAGATGGTTTATCGGTACCAGCCTGGCACAACTACACAAAGTGGACAGTGTGGGCCACACAGTGCTCTGAGGGTTATGGACTGGAAACTGGGCACCTGTGATTATTGTGGCCCAGACTGAACCTCCTTCTTTGCTTAACCACAAGAAATGGAAAATGGAACCTAACCCCCCATCACTTGAAGAAGTCATGAAGATCTGCAAAACCAGTTGGGGAGCCTTAAAAACCAACAGGAGACTTTTTTTTACCCCCAAGAGTAAGACACTAAGACCTGGAGCTGAGAAAAAATGAGAGACAGATTCAGAAAGAAGTCAGAAGATGAACACAGGCAGTTGAGACAAAGTGCACCTTGCTCTTCATCAGACTTTGTGAGTTGTTGTTTTTTTTTTTATGTCTCTCTTCTTTTCATTTATTTAGTTCTTTTGTGTTTGTTTTTCATTTTGTTTTTTTTCTTCCCCCTTTCATATTGCATTTTAATTTTTCTTCTTTCACTTCATTCATATCCCAAATAACTCAGTAATTTTGGTATTTTACTTTTTATTCTTTTTATTCAGATTGTATATTTTTTATCATACTATTGTTATTCCAAATCCCACACAGCATCCTACCCTGGTCTTAATCCTTTTTGTTATCTTCCTGAGCTTTATTACTGTTGTTGTGAACTTTATTTTCTCTCGCACTATACCACATTCCTATCCCTTACTGTCACTATTTCTCCTCCATCTAACCTCATATAAGTGCTCTTCTTTCTTAAGTCAGCTCACATTCATTTTCCCTCCTCATAAGAGTCATTACTTTTCCACTCTTTGTAAACAGTGAATATTTGGTTGAAATAGTTATTCCTGTACTTCTCCAATGGAACTCCTATTCGTTTGTACGTTAAATCCCATAAAATACTCTCCCCCATCCTACTTCATTTTGCCTTTGCCCTACACCCGATAAGTTGAGTGAGTAATTTTATTTCATTTCATTTTTTTTCCCATCTCTCAACCTGGGCTTCACTCCTTAATCTTATTATTAGTTTGCTTCCCACATCCTCTCAAAATCATATTTCTTTATGGTAGACATAACATATTTACTTTTTGTTTTGTAAAATATTATAATTCCCTTCCATTTTTATTAAACTTCAGTCAGCTTTCATTGCCTTTTATCCCATTGTGGTTTTTCTGAGGTTTTGCTCACATTGGTCCAAAACATTTTCAATTTTACTTCAAACATCATAGCATATGTTTCCCTTTTCTTACTACATTGTTCCCATTGCCCCTTTGTGTTTTAGTTACATTTTAAATCTT
>PVJD01005323.1:104861-117776 GCA_004026545.1 Mormoops blainvillei | reverse complement strand
TGATTATGCTATTATGGTTGTCTCATTTTTTTCTCCCCTTTATCCCGTCTGCCCTGCACCCCATCCCATCATCCCCATGTCAACATTTTCCTGCCACCACTTTCCCCAGCCCCAACTGTCCCCACCTCCCACCCTCCATCCTTCCCCCATTTGGCTTTTTCTATGGGTCCTTTATGCATGTTCCTTGATGACTCTTCCCCTTTTTCCCGTTATCCCCCTCCCTCTTCCGTCCTCCCCTCTGGTTACGGTCAGTTTGCTTTTTATTTCAACATTGCTGGTTATATTTTGCTGGCTTATTTTGTTGATTAGGTTCCACTTATAGGTGAGTTCATATGGTATCTGTCTTTCACCGCTAGCTTATTTCACTTAGCATAATGCTCTCCAGTTCCAACCATGCTGTTGCAAAGGGTAGTAGTTCGTTCTTTCTTCCTGCTGCATAATATTCCATTATGTAAATGCACCACAGTTTCCTGATCCACTCATTTATTGTTGGGCACTTAAGCTGCTTCCAGTTCTTGGCTACTGTAAATTATGCTGCTATGAACATTGGGGTGCATTATGTTCTTTTGAACTGATGTTGCAGGCTTCTTAGGCATAATTCCCAGTGGAATGGCTGGGTCAAAAGGCAGTTCCATTTTTAGTTTCTTGAGAAAATTCCAAAGTGTTTTCCACAGTGGCTGCACCCAGTCTGCATTCCCACCAACAGTGAAATAGGGTTCCCTTTTCTCTGCATCCTTGCCAGCACTTGTTGTTTGATGATTTGTTTATGATGGCCATTCTGGCTGGTGTGAAGTGGTATCTCACTGTGGTTTTAATTTGCATCTCTCTGATGGCTAGTGATGCTGAGCATCCTTTCATGTGTCTCTGGGCCCTGTGTATGTCCTCCCTGGAGAAGTGTCTGTTCAGGTCCTTTGCCCATTTTTTAATTGGGTTGTTTGTCTTCCTGGAGTGGAGTCGTGTGAGTTCTTTAAATATTTTGGAGACCAAACCCTTGTTCGAGGTATCATTGGCAAATATATTTTCCCATACAGTTGGTTCCCTTTTGATTTTGCTGATGTTTTCTTTAGCTATGCAGAAGCTTCTTATTTGGATGAAGTCCCATTTGTTTATTCTTTCCTTTATGTCCCTTGCTCTAGGGGACATATCAGTGAACATATTGCTGTGTGGAATATCTGAGATTTTCCTGCCTATGTTCTCCTCTAGGACTTCTATGGTGTCACGATTGGCATCTAAGTGTTCTATCTATCTTGAGTTTATTTTTGTGTGTGGTGTGCGTTGGTGGTCAAATTTCATTTTTCACGTTGCTGTCCAGATCTCCCAACACCATTTGTTGAAGAGACTGTTTTTACTCCATTTTATATTTCTGCCCCCTTTGTCGAATATTAATTGACCATAGAGACATGTGTTTATTTCTATAGAGATATTCTGTTCCATTGATCTATGTGTCTGTTCTTAGACCAGTACCAGACTCTTTTGATTACAGTAGCCTTATAATATAGTTTGATGTCAGGTATTGTGATCCCTCCTACCTTGTTCTTCTCAAAATTGCTGCAGCTATTCGGGGTCATTTATGGTTCCATATAAGTTTTTGAAATGTTTGTTCTACATCTGTGAAATATGTCATTGGTATTTTAATAGGGATTGCACTGAATCTATAAATTGCTTTGGGTAGTATGGACATTTGATGATGTTAATTCTTCCAATCCATGAACACAGTATATGGTTCCATTTATTTGTGTCTTCCTTAATTTCTTTCTTCAGTATTGTATAGTTTTCTGAGTACAGGTCTTTAACCTCCTTGGTTTAGTTTATTCCTAGGTACTTTATTTTTCTTGTTGCTATAGTAAATGGGATCTTTTCCCTGATTTCTGATTCTGATATTTCATTGTTAGTGTACAAAAACACACTCTTTTGTATCTGGCTTCTTTCATTCAGCATTATGGCTATGCGAGTCATCCATGTTAACATGTGTTTTTATAGTTCATTGTTTTTCATGTCTGTGTAATAGTCTACCGTGTGGCTCTTCTGCAGTTTACTTATCCATTTCTTCTTTGGTGGACATTTGTGTTGTTTCCAGCTTTGGGCTATTATGAATAAAGCAACTGTGAATATTCTCGTACATGTCTTTCACAGAAACATGTACTCATTTCTCTTAACTATACCTAAGAGTGAGATTGCTGGATCATGGAGTCATGTGTAGCTTTAGTCAATACTGACAAATAGTTTTCCCAAGTAGTTGTACCAATTTACACTCAACTAAAATGCATGGGAGTTCCAGTTGCTCCACACCCTTGTCAACAATTGATACCATCAGTCTCTAATTTTAACCATTCAGGGTGTATAGTGATACTTCATTGTGGTTTTAATTTGTACTTCCCTCATGAGTAATGAAGCTTTGAGTACCTTTTTATTCTTTTCTTTTTAAGATTTTATTTATTCATTTTTAGGGAGGGGAAGGGAGGGAGAAAGAGAGGGAGGGGAAACAACAATGTACAGCTGCCTGTTGCACGACCTGGCCCACAACTCTGGCGTGTGCCCTGATTGGGAATTGAATCCACAACCTTTTGGTTCGCAGGCTGGCGCTCAATCCACTGAGCCACACCAGCCAGGTGCTTTGAGTGCTTATTCACTATGTGGATATTTTCTTTTGTAAGACACCTATTCAACATTTCTACTCATTTAAAAAATTGAGTTTTGTGTCTTTTACTTACCAATTAGTATTTCTTTATATATTCTAGATATGGATTCTTGCTCAATACATGTATCACAAATATTTTCCCCCAGACTATAGCTTGTTCTTTAGCTCATCTTTTCACTTAATGGTGTCTTTGATGAACAGAAATTCTTAGTTTGAATGAAATCCAATTTGTCAAAAAAATTTTCATATATAGCACTTTTGGGATCCTGTTTAAGTAATTTAAGAAATCTTTCTGTACCCTGATGGCCTTACATTCTGAGAGGAAGGAGGTCATGTCTGGAGAGCCTCATTCTTTAAAGTTGCAACAAATATCAGAGCATGAGTACCTTTTCCAGCCTTTCAGGTTACACCCTGGGCTCTATTTTCCACATAATAGTACAAGCAACCCTCAAATGAATGTGGCACAGATTATCTGGCTTGTTCAAAAGGTAAGGAGTTACACTTAATTTAATCTCTACAGAAGTAGGACTGGCACAAGCCCCACAGGACTGACATTTAACCTAGAGACCTCCAAAGTCAGGCAAGGTCCTATGAGCAATTTCTTTTTGATAGTAGGAATTGCGCTCATTGCCCAGTTTTATGTGTGTCATTTATACAACACATAAAATCATCATCTTATGAGTCAAGTCTTTACAGGAATTCCTGGCTTGCCCTAGTTTTATTATCGAGTGGGAAAGAACCACTCTCTTGACTATTCTTGTCAAAGCAAGACACTGTTACCTGTCACAGAACTAGCAGTCCCTGACAGAAACTGGCAGAAACTAAAGATATGAGGAGAGAGGTGGTGCATGAGTAGACAACTAAAGCAGGCAATAAAAAGTCTGAGACAAGAAGAGTAACAGTGGGGGAAACTTCATTCTTCCTGAATACTTTAGACGTTAAAGGATCTCAGTACTGAAAACTGTTCAGAGGCCACAGCAACAGTCTAAGCAAGATATAATTAAGATATTGGGCCCTGGCTGGGGTGGTTCAGTGGACTGAGCACCAGCCTGTCTCTCTCTCTCTCTCCCTCTCCCTCTCTCTCTCCCCCCGCTTCCCCTCTGTCTAAAAATAAATAAATAAATAAATAAAATCTTAAAAAAAAAACAAAACTGCCTTCGCCACTTAAAAAAAAAGATGTAATTAGGATGTTGGCAGTTACAAAGGAGAGGATGGCTGTAAAAGGACATCAGGAAATAATCCAAATGCAATAAGTGAATCCTTGTCCAAACATGCAATGTATATTTGCATATGTGAAGTTTTCTCTCTTATCCAGTCACTTACACTCAAAGTTCCCCACCTATGGCCCACTCATTACCACTAAAATTGCCAGAGCAGACCTTTGCCAGGCAAGTAATGTAAATAAGGAAAGCACACTTGGATTAAAACATCAAGGAGTGGTCCTGGCCAATGTCGCTCAGTTGGTTGGAGGGCTGTCCCATAACCTAAATTTTGCAGGTTCAATTTCCAGTGAGGGCACATAGATACCTAGATTGTGGGTTCAATCCCTGGTCCGAGAAGGTACGATCCCCAGTTTGGGCGCATGCAAGAGGCAACCGATCAATGTTTCACTCTCACATCTCACATCAATGTTGTCCCCCCGCCCAAAAGCAATGAAAAAATGTCCTTGGGTGAGGATTTTAAAAAAAAAAAGGTATTAAAAAGTGGTGGGACCCATAACACATCCTAAAGGTTTAAAGAGGAATTCATGACTCAGTTTCAGCTGACTGTTGCCACATAAGAATAAAGGTCCAATGATAACAAATCTTTTCACTTTTTCAAGAGATATTAGAAATCATGATTTTTCTGTGTAACTTTCCAAACACTATTACAACATGCAGGCCAAATAAAATATCTTTGTGGGTTGACTTTGGCCTATGGGCAATGGGTTTACAATCTCTGTTCTAAAGCTTTGCAACAAGATAAATAGCACATGAAGGTTTCCAGGGTTAGAAGATTAAGGAACTTGTAAAGCTAGCATGCTGACAAGGGACTGGATCAGGAGAGAGTAAAAAGAAGTTTAACTTTTAGAGGGACAAAGTCTAAAGACTCGGAGTTAGACTAACTTCAGAGTTGGACAGGTCTGTACTGGAAAAACCTGAGAGGAACTATTACAAAGTTCTGTTGTAAGATGGTGCAGATTAAAAAAGCTAGAATCCTAATACAGGGATCCTAAATGATTAAAAAATGGTGGGGGATATCACACACACACACACACACACTTTTACCTTTGTGCTTGATTTCCTTATCATTGAAATAGGAATAACAGAACCTACTTCATAGGGCCATCATAAAGATTAAATAAAAATTATTCATATAATTGTCATTGTCCCTGGCAAGTAATGCTTAACAAAAGTTAGCTATTGTTTGTTACTATGGAACACTGAGAAGTAAAGTAACTTGCTCAAGATCACCCCTGGATTTTGTACCCAGAATATATGGCTTCAGATCGCACATTCTAAACCATCAAGCTCTTCAGCCTCCCCGTACCTTGCTGAGCTAGATCAGTACAATGAGGACATCAGATCAGATGATAACTGCAGTCCCTTCTAGGACTGACATTTTATTCTACCAGCCAGCCCTCTTACCAGCTTATTTCACAGCAGCAGTAAGAAAAACACAGCCCTGCGCACACGTCTGTGGGTTACCAAGCTAAAGCAGGGAAGTGCAGTTTAGGCTTGGGGTGGGTCAGAGAAACCATTCCAGGATGGAATAATCCACAGATGAAGCCTGGAAAAAGCCCCCTCGTTGATCCTCGGTGATTATATTTATTTCTGGGAGACCAGCAGGCCTCCTGAGTAGGCCCAGAATTCATACTCAGGAGCAACCTCTTGAGAGCTAGGAGTCACCTATTAGCCTGCTAAGAAACCACAATCAGCTCTAAATCTAGAATCTTTAGAACACCAAGAGACTCTTATCCTCTTGGGGATGAAGGGTCCCCATGAAAACCTACTAAATGATCTTTCCCTGTCCTTGGGCGGGGGTGGTGGTGGTGGTGGTAGTAAAAATGCATGTGAGCTCATTCAGATAATAAAGCACACACAATTTTACCTACAGTTATAAGGGGTTCACAAATTCCCTAAAATCTTTCCCAAGACTTTAAGAATCCCTGGTTCCAAGCTTGTCTTCCCAGGGGACTCGAAACTGCCCCAAGATCTGGGTTGGAGTTTCTAGGCAGCTGTGTTTAGGAGACAAATCATGTATTGCGGACTTGGCATAATCAATCCTGCACGGGAAAGACAAAGAGCCCTTTCTTCCTCCTCCCCTACACCAACTTGCACTGGGAGAATTCAAACAGAGAAGATCTGTAATTTAATCCCCAAACACCAGTAGATGAAGAACAGGACCAAGAATATTTCATGCCCCTTTTCTGATTCCTACCCATAAATTCACACAGGATATCTGAAGAGTTGAAAGTAGCAGATAAAAACATCCTAGTCTCCATGGCACTAGTGATCCTCCTTTTATAAGAAAGGAATTAGTTAAGATTGCCAATTAGCCTTATTAGATGACTTTTTCCCAGTTATGGGCTTTGAAAACTATACGTACCGAAGAAACCATGTAATCTCACTCATAACTGAAGAAGTAATCAAAACAAGATATTTTGCTCCCATAAGACTAGCAACAGTTTAAGTCTTGGTGAGAGTCTGGAGAAACATGTGAACTCATGCATAGTTGGTGAGCTTATAATCAGTAGTCTTTTGTGGTGGTGGGACAATTTGACAATTTTTATGAACCATGTAAAAACATACACCCTCTGATGTAGCAACTGCCTACAGCTATTTCTGCAAAGATAGTTGAAAAATAGATGGGCAACCAGGTTCTATGCTGTACTGTCTATAACAAGAAATCCCGACTGTTGGATATATTATATAAATGAAATATCATGTAGCCATTTAAAAAATGTGCTAGGTCTGGTCCTGACCAATGTGGCTCAGTTGGCTGAGCATTATCCCACAAAGTGAAAGGTCGCCAGTTGGATTCCCCCATCAGGGCACATGCCTGGGTTGCAAGTTCAATCCCTGGTTGGATCATGTACAAGAGGCAACCAATTGATGTTCTTCTCTCTTGCATGGATGTTTCTCTCCCTTTCTCTCTCCCTCCCTTCCCCTCTCTCTAAAAATAAATGAAAATCTTTTTTTAAAAAAGCAGTAGGTCTGTAAATGCTGATATGAATAAAACTCCCAATACATAATGTTTTAAATGTTGAGGACAGTGGATATTATGCATGATTCAGTGTAAATTTTTTAAAGGACACACATATACGCTATTATATGTAAGAAGTTATGTTCTGGAAAGATACATAAGAAACCGTTCATTGTGGTTACCTTTGGAGAGAGTGACTAGAGACCAGGAAAGAGAACTATATTGATGTACAAACATTTAGAAACATATCAGTAACAGAAATTTAAAAAAGGAAAAAAAAAGCCCCAGGCATCTGAGAGAGAACCTGGGGCTGAAGATAGGATAGGAGGCAGAACTGAAGGGAGGCTCTCACTACTGCTTCATATATTTGCCTAGAATTGACCTTGTCTAGAGTCCAGACTCCTCCTCAGCAAGGAGTGTGATGTCTCATACTGCCTATCCCTTGGGAACACAACTCCCTGGCTTCAGAGACATTAGTACATGTTAGGAGATGTCCAATTGAGATCAACTGCCAAGCAGTTTCCCATAGCTCTTGCTGGTTGATCACATTACCTGAAAGTTGAGGTGGGGAAACGTTTTAACACCTTATGAATAAAGCAGCTCACCTCTGAGGTTTCCGAATATCCCAGAGTCCTACTCCTTCCTTTGAATTGGCTGTGGCCAATAACCTCGGCTCCACAGGGTTAAACATGACACTGTGAAAGGCTGACGGATAGTTTGCCAGGCAGAAGGGCTCTGTGAAGAAAGAAACTACTATCAGTCCATTTTGGGCACCTTTGGACCAGGGGCTGGCAGACGAGCGGGAATGTGAATGCGAGTAGGAGCATACCTTTTAATAATCATGCCAACAGGCTGGAACACCAGCTTGGTCACCTTTATTCACAAGGTTCTCATAAGTCCTAGCACATACTTTCCACACATAGAATAAAGCAACTTAAATATATATAAACAAACATTAAGCTATAATATTCAGGAATACACAGAACACCTATTCAGACCTTGTGATAAAACAGAGATGGTCATTGTAAAAAGGAAGTAATGTTTTACAGTAAGTAAAACAATTCCACATGAGCTGAAATAATTTGCGACCAATTACTGGTAGGATTATTATACCTTAATCCAAATTTGAGTTTTAGAAATTAAAAGTTTAAAAACTATATAAAAATTTAATGACGAAGCAAAACAGTAAGAAAAATGAAGCCAAGTAAAAATAATAGTTTTCTCTTCTGATTATATCATTCGCTAAATTAAAAAGAAAATGGTCTCCATCTAGAATTTTATGATTTCATTCCCATTATTGGAATATTTTAACAATAACAACAACAAAAAGACACCTAACACTTGAACTTGTTTCTAGTCAGCTCCTAATCAACTTCACCTAGAAATCCGGCATCTCTTTGACTATATCAGCTAGCTTCAGGTGAAGAAGGAATTACTTGCTACCTGCGAGGACATATTCCTGTAGATGTTGTTTAGAAGCAATAGAAAGCATTCCCCATCTATAATTTCCATGTGACACTTCATAGGTCCCTGTATGGGGTGATGGAGAGGGTGGGACTCAGTCATCCCACCCAATATGTGGTTCAGACAAAAGAGAATTTCACCTACCAAGCGCAAGGTGACTCCACCGCAGCTGCTGCTTGCAGCTCCCTCACCTGTCTGACCTTAAGCACAAGTTTCTCTTACAGCCTGAACCTCAGTAACGGGCACAGTCCAGCAGGCTAAATACCCAGAATATAGAAAAAGAAAAAGACCCAGATCCTGCCAAACAAGGTAAGCAGGAAAATAAGTCTATGTATACAGGTATAATCATGACAAAGCTTCACCAAGGCTGGGGATAGGAACGGCACTGAGGGTAGTACTGGAGGAAAGAGCCTTTGAAGATAGGCAGAGTTACAGAAAGAAATCACTCTGCAGGAAATGAGCTGAAAAGATGCATTTCCTGAAGAACTTAAGAAAAATTCAACAGAACAATTTTTCATTTTACACTTCAGAGACTCAAAGAACACATTTGAAGGAGGAACTTACTCAGATAATTCCCTGTGAACAGAGTGTATTTGCCATGATTTTGAGTTCCTTATACACAGTTAAGGTTAGGTTCTGCCGTTCTTTCGGCAAAATAACAAGCCTGAAATTAGGATCCAAAAAAGTGTGTAACACCCCCTTCTCTGTAAATAACCAAGAATGTGTGCATGTCAGAACCACACACAAAGCTGGCTCTTGCTTGCTAAGCTCTACAATGAGGCACCACATCTTCTGTTCCTTGGGGCCACTAAACACCAAGATATTACAGTGTTTATGACAGGTACAAGGGCTTGAGGAGATTCACGGGTGGCTAGAGAGGACTGGCAAGGGGCCTGACTTCTGATCCTAAGTAATCAGGGGTAGGGGTAGGGTGGGACCTCCAGAAACACACATCTATGCCCCTATGTGAGAGTCTCCTCTCCATTTACTTCACCCCCACCTAGGTTACTCAGGTCATAAATTGAATCTGTGATAAACTTGACATCAAACCCTTCAACACAATCCAACAGTTTTTTTTGCACAGTGACCCTACCTCCATGAGGAGACTCCCGAATGTCCCAGATGAGAACCCGGCCATCATCTGAGGAGCTGGCAAAAATGTTGTCATTCACTGGGCTCACCGACAAGCCGTATACTGCATCTTCATGAGCAAACACATCCAAGGTCTCACTGCTGAGAGACAGAAAGCAGAGAGAGAGGCACACAGGCACACACATGCACACAAATACAACGCAGGGTCCCAGCCCTTTAGTTCCTAGGGTAGGAGTCCCTTTGATTTCCAGGAGAAAGGCAACTAAACCCAAAGGATATTATATTTCCTTTAAAAGTAGGCATTCAACTTTCAAATGAAAAAATAAAAGTACTATTAAAGAGATTTTTTATAGATTTCATGGTAAGTTTGCTTTTTGTACTAAATGAGCATACTTAAAAGTGACTCAACAGATGAGTTTCATGTTTTCACTTACTACAGAATGCGCCTCTGCTTTGTACAGATCTAGGGGTGCTGCCTGATTTACAAAAAGTGAAGGAAAGCTTCAAAGCAGCCAGGTCTGATGCCAGCTGGGTAAAAGAGAATCTACTGGTAGTCTGGCATGGTGATAACAACTCTGAGGCCAGGTTGCCTAAGTTCGGATCCTAGCACCACCCGACTTTAAGTTTCCTCATCTGTAATCGAGATCATAATAGTATTGCCTCATAGAAATACTGTAAGGGTTAAATTGATTAACACATACAAAGCACTTAGAATGGTGGTTGGCACATAAATCTTACCTATTATTATTTTGTTTCCTTCCCTTCCAACTCTCCTTTTAAGTTTTCACCTGAAAGCTATACTTCATACCAACTTGGCAAATCTTTTTTTCTTTTTAATCAACATTTTATTTCAAAATTATTACAGAAATCTTCTTCAGAAAAGGACAGCTGGTTTCATGTTATTTTTTTCAAAAAACAAAAACTACTCTGGTGTACTTTTCATATGAAAAATAGTCAACACCTTCACATAACTAACAATCTATTTACCTTTCAACATCATGGAGGATAACTTGCTCATCATTTCCTGTAAGGGAAAACAGTGGACATGTGATCATTCCTAGAAAATGATCCCTGTCCATATCACAATTCAGTATTTTAAGGTTTTCAGGGAAAATTAAACATGAACAAAGTCAATGTTAATACAAATTAGGAGTGTTAATTAGAAAAAAGATTTTAAAAATAATTGAGGATAGGACATTCTTTTAGAAAATTTTTAAAAGCACAACAGCAACTAGGAATAACATAACTGTTTCCAAAATGTATTCTCCAGTGTAATGTTAAAAAAAAAAAAAAGCTGTGGCCATTAAGGAAAAAGTAAATGATCAAGGGCAAATCAATTCAAGCTAGCTTTTTTATTTCTTTATTTTTTAAATAAAACATTCATTAACTGTGAGACCTGGAATAGTGCCTGTAACTTTTCTATGCCTCCATTTTTTATCTGCAAAATAGGTATGACACTTGTACCTACCTCATAGGTTGATTGTGGGGATAAAAACACACTTGTAAAAGCATTCAGAATAGGGCTGAGCACTTAAGCCCCCAGTAAACGTCTGCTATTCACAACCTCATCATCTCTTACAGCATTAAAATTTGATGACTACATGATTGTAAATAACGGGAAAGTTTTTATCTAGAATTTCTGTCTCTTGCATTTTTCTTTATCACATCAAGAAATCTAAAAATACTACAGTCATGATTATGTGTAGTCCCACCTTCAAATAGTCTATACAGTCAAAAAAGAATAACCTAAATATGAAAAGACAGAAAGTAAAAAAACTTCCATTCTATGCTGAAAGCACAGCCAATAGTCATTTAAATAGAAAGTAAAATTAGCAGCGGCCCAGATTATCTTAAATCCCTGGCTCTAAACTCTACTGTGGGTACACGCGAAGTAAATCAAACCCATACTAATGCCTTCTGGGTAACAGGCACAGGAAAGGTGCTGGGGATGTGAGAAAAATAAGATTCTGCCCAGCCCTTGAGGAACTCACAGTCCAACCACACAAATAATTAACAAGACAGGTTATCTTGTTGTAGAGATACGCTTAAAATGGGGACACAATAAAGGAGCAACTATTTCCTTCATGAAGAAGGGAAAAGTACATGCCAGAAGGGAAGTGTTTTTATGGAAAAGGAGATATTTGAACAGAAACTCAAATTACTCAAAACTCTTACCAATGGACGACTTAGGGAAATTGGTGGGCACTGGGCAGTTAATGATGACCCATGAGGACTCGCATGAGCAAAAGGCGCAAGGGCACCTAAGATGGCAAGCGGTTTAGTGGGCTACAGCACACGATGCAGGGAGAGGGGGATGAGGCCAGAGAGTAGATGGGGGTTTAGACTGTATCCTGTGGACTCTATAGTGTCAAAAAGGTTCACATGGTTAAGCCTTTATTTTTAAACTCATAGGCACGGACAATAATATGGTGATTACCAGAGGGAAAGGGGGATGAGGGGAGGTAGAAGAGGGTATGGAGGGATAAATGGTGATAGAAAAAGACTTGACTTGCGGTGATGGCCAACACACAAAACAATACACAGATGATGTATGACAGAACTGTATACCTGAAACCTATGATTTTATTGTCACTCCAATAAATTCAAAAAGAAAAAAAAAAACCTTTATTTTAAAAAGAAAACGTGTATAAACAATGAATTAAAAGGAGGATTAGAGACTGGTAGCTGAAATGACAGAAGGACACTGCAATAGCCCAGGCCAAAGATAAGGAACTGAATCGGAGCAGCAGGTATAGGAAGAGAATGGAAACTACAGGTTGAATGAGAGGCTTTCAAGTCTAGCTGGAGACTAACAAAATGTATAAAGGAAAGAAAGGCATGTTTGAGGATGACCTCAAGATTTCTACTAGGCTGAACCATGTGAAACTGTCATTTTTGTAAGCTGAAAGTATTTCAATGTCAGCAGTTTCTTAAAAGTTAAACCTAACAATGTAAATAACTGAGTACATGGGGATTACACTGAGAAAGGGAATCCAAGGAATAAGAGGAAATATTTGTGCAAGGGAGGAGAATCTTGGTTTTTACATCTCTTGCATTTAAATTGCTTCTGCATCACATAGGTAGATATTCAGTGGGGAAACCTGAAGTGCAGAAGAACAGACAGGACTAGAAATTTGCTGGTTAGGAAGGAGTGTGTGTGGTTAGCTGATGGAAGCCATCTCCAAGAGGCTGGCTTGAGCCCAAGCCATTCCAGCTATACCCTAATACAATGTTTTTCAAACAGGAGCCATCCCGCAGGTCCTAAGATCAATTTGAGGTACAACCCTTAAGATCTTTAAAAATGAAACAGGACAAAATTTTTTAAAAAATCAGAGTGTACCACCACACATAGTAAGGTTAAGTACTGTTTCAAATATGTGTGTGTTTCTGTGTAGCAGATTACAATGTAAAAAGTATTCTACCAAAAAAAAAGAGAAAGAATGAGAGCAAAAGAATGAAAAAGAGGGTGGAAGGTGGGGGAGAGAGGAAAGGAAAGAAGGGGGAGGGAGGGAGGAAGGAAAGGGGGGAGGGGAGGG
>PVJD01005323.1:0-104761 GCA_004026545.1 Mormoops blainvillei | reverse complement strand
CCGGCGATCATCTCCTCCTTAATAGGGGAGTAAGAATCTAGGGTTAAAACAGCTGACAACACTTGGTTTTGCCAGTCTTGAATCCCATCTTTTCCAAAACTGCATCTCCCCAACTCCATGAAATTCTGATGGGGCACATAAACCCAGGACTTGACCCTGCTTAACCATCAGTAGACATGTGGCCACTCACTTTTCCCTAAGAATTAAATCTTGAACAGACAACACAGAAAAGCAAAGGGATAAGTAAGCACTGATACGGAAATTCTCAAAGCCACCCTGTTCCTGGTTCTTCAGAGAGCTAGTTGTTTAAATATTTCTTCACTTATTACCTAAAATCCTTCCATTAATGTCTTTTTGGGGGAGGCAGGAATCTAACAGTACCTGAGTTGGTTTCTAGTGCTTTCAACAAAGGAACTTAAATATTTGTTAGCATACTAGTTTTCAAGGCACTTTCCTTGATGTGATCTCACTGACTGTGGGACACCATACAAATGACAACTAAGGAACTGCCTATCTGTCACAGTAGCAGAATCTAGACAGAACCTAGGTCTCATGAACCTCAGTCTAGCTCTTTCCTCTGCATAACTCTCAAAAGTCTGAATTAAATGAACTACATAACACTGTGCAAGTCAGCTCCTAAAGAAAAAGAGTATTTCTATTCTATTCTAAGAATATTGATATTCTACATATTATATATTCTTTATATTTGAAGGCACATTAAAAATGTCTGGAAGGATGCAGCAGGCTCTTGACAGTGGTTCTACTTCCAGGGAATAAGATTAAAAGGGAGATAGAGGACAGATCAGGGGAGTTTTATTTTTACTTTATATATTTGGCACTGCTTCACATTAACAAGCTCATATTATATTCCTAATAAAATTTTAAGTTACAACAGGAGCAAACACAGGCAGTATACCATAGCAAACTCTATACCTCTGCTTCCCCCGCTTCATTCAATACAACAGACACAAACTGTAGCGCATCCATACCATGCAGACATACCACATAGCCATTAAATCAGTAGATCTTTAAGAACTAACTTGGAAGGATGACCAAAGGTCTTTAAGGTGGAAAATGAGGTGTAAAACAGTATGTGTACCAACATCCATTCATGTAAAACAAATTTTTAAAAAGCCCCATGATAGCAGGAAGCTTGTCAATTTAGTTCACTGCAAAGTCCCCAGCACCTAATTAAGTGCCCCCCAAAATTGAATGGATATACTTATACTTGCATACCTGTGTTTTAAAAAAGATTTTATTTAGAGAGGAAGGGAGAGAGAAAAACAGCAACAGGTCGCCTCTCGCACACCCCCGCACCAGCCAGACCATATCTGTGTTTTTATTTGCATATCTAGATGGCTAAAACAGGAGTTTTTTATAATGGATACCACATCTAGGCTAGGGTTTTGAAGACTTTTTAAAAGTGTGTAAAACATATATAACATAAAATTTATCATTTTAACCATTTTTTAAAAGATTTTATTTACTTTAGAGAGAGGAGAAGGGAGGGAGAAAAACAGGGAGAGAAACATCAGTGTGCAATGGACACATCATCAGCTGTCTCTTGCGCACCCGCAGCAAGGGACCTGGCCCACAACCCAGGCATGTTGTGGAATGGAACCAGCAACCTTTCAGTTCACAAGCCGGAGCGCAATCCACTGAACCACAGCAGACAGGACCCATTTTAACCATTTTTAAGAGTACAATTCAGCAGCAGTGCATATATTTGCATTGTTGTGCAGCCATCACCACTATCCATCTCCAGAACTTTTATATCATCCTCAACTGAAACTCTGTATCCAATAAACAATAACTTCCACTTGCCTCCAATAAGCACCATTTTACTTTAGGCCTCTATGATTTTGACTACTCTAGGTTCTCACGTAAGTAGAATCATATATTTGTCCTTTTATGTTTTGCTTATTAAGTTAGCATAATGTCTTCAAGGACCATCCATATTGTAATATGTATCAGAATTTCATTCCCTCTTAAGGCTGAATAATATTCCATTATATATAAACACATACATTTTGTTTATCTATTCATTCATCAATGGACACTTTGGCTATGTGAATAATATTGCTAAGAACACTGATGGACAAATATCTGTTCAAGCTCCTGCTTTCAATTATTTTGAGTATATATTGTTGAGAAACTTTTATGTTTTCATTTATACCTTCCTGTCCTACTTGACTTTATGCCATAAACATATTCCTTCAATAATTTTTTAAAACACTAGAAGATATAGTGGTCAAACCATACTCATTCTTCCTCCTCTAAAAAAAGTTGCCTTTGATCCCTGAGTTCCTTTGTTTCTTGAATTCCTTCTTCCTTCCAATGTTGGTCAACATCAAGTTGTCTCCTTCCTGAAATTATTTCATTGGCTACCAGACAATCCCTTAAGTGTGGTCCGCAGTGTTCTGTGTTTATAATTTGCTTATTTCAACTATGAGTTCTCTGGTCTGGGGTAAGGTTATCTAAATTCTATCTCTTAAAAGTTAAGGTCATGAAAATAAATGTTTTGGTTTTTGTTGTTTTTTAAAGTATTTTTTAACCCTGACCTGAGGATATACATATTGATTTTATTTTATTTACTTTTAAAAAGCAATTTATTTATTGATTTTCAGAGAGAGAGGAAGAAACAGAGAGGGCGAGAGAGAGAGAGAGAGAGAGAGATTGATTTGTTCCACTTACTTATGCATTCAGTGGTTGATTCTTGTATGTGTCCTGACCAGGGATGAAATCTGCAACCTTGGTATATTGGATGATGGTCTAACCAACTTAGCTTCCTGGCCAGGGCTGTTTATTCGTTTTAGAGTGAGAGAGAGGAAGGGAACAAGAGACACATCAACTGGTTGCCTCCCATATGTGCCGCAGCCAAGGATCAAACACACAAACTAAGGTACATGCCCTGACTGGGAATCGAACTCACAACCTTTTTCATGTATGGGACGACGTTGCAACCAACTGAATCACCTAGCCAGGGCTGTTGTTTTACTTTAAAGAAAAATGACACAAAGGCGTTTTTTACCCTATTAATAGATTTAGGCAGTGGGTACTTTAGTTCTCCATAGTCTCTTAACGTTTTCCCCAACACTGAGGCCACAGGTGATGGACCTAGCACTGCTTTTGCTACTGTGTATCTTATACAAATTACAGAAATATTTGTGTGCAAGTCTCTGTAAAAAGTAGAAAATTAACAGATAGAGGCCCACATATTCCTTCTACTTACTCATGTTTCTAATTTAATCTCCCTGAGCTTGAGATTCATCAAATATAAAATGAGGATCATAATAGTTCTACCGTGATGGGTTTTATAGATTAGAAAGCCAGTACCAGAGAATTACTTGGCAAAGTAAGTTGCCAATGTCACACTGTAAGTAAACTGGTTAAGCCAAGATTCAAAAGCAAGCAGTTAGGACTCCATAGTCCCCACTCTTAACCACTACTCTGGATTGCCTGCGTTACAGAACAAAAAGTGAACCATAAGGGACAAAGTATGTTCATCTGACTGACAACTGCCTTGTCAGCAAACTAAAAAATGTGTAGGTAAGAATAAAACAAGGGACCACCGCAATAAAAACAGAAGCCGACTTAACTGGAGCAATGAGAGGAACCAGGGTTAGAAAACCTTTACATTTAAAGAGTACTCTTTCCCAATGAGTTCGAGAGTTATGAGCAGACACGATGCAGGCCCTTACACCATACTGTAACAAAAGTAATTATTTAACATTCTTTTATTTTATAGCCCAGAGAAGCTGAAGCACAGAGGGAATTTCCTTTGTGTTTCCTCCTCAGAAAGTCAGCCAAGCGCAGGACAGAACTGAGAGAGCACTCTGATTCAAATGCTTCAGCAACACAACACTGTTTGAAGAGCAACTAACTAAAACATTTAAATGTCTATCAACAGAAGTCTGGTTAAAATTACTGTTCAGTGAAAAAAGCCAAACACAAAAGGACAAGTACTGTATGATTCCACTTATGTGAGGTACCTAAAGTAGTTAAATTCACAGTGACATAAAGTAGAATGGTGGCTACCAGGGCTTGGGGTGAGGGGCACTGGAGAGTTGTTTAACAGGTATACGCACAGAGTTTCAGTTTTGCAAGATGAAAAAGTTCTGTAGATGGATGGCGGTGATGGCTGAACGATGTGAATTACTTAATGCCATTGAACAGTATGTTTAAAAATGGTCACAATGGTGCCCTGGCTGGTGTGGCTCAGTGGATTGAGTGCCGGCCTGTGAACCAAAGGGTAGCAGGGTTCAATTCCCAGTCAGGGCACATGCCTGGGTTGTGGGCCAGGCTCCCAGTTGGGGGCGTGCCCGTTGGGGCATGCAAGAGGCAACCACACATCAGTGGTTCTCTCCCTCTCTTTCTCCCCTCCCTTCCCCTCTAAAAATAAACAAACAGAATCTTTTTTAAAATGGTTACAATGGTAAATTATGTGTTATGTGCATCTTACCACAATAAAAAATGCAAAAAGCTTATACTTCAGAAATGCACTAGGCATTATGAAGCCCCCCCACAAATACATGAAGCAGCTCCGTCTGTAATGACATGGAATAATCATTAAGATATAAAGTGTTAGTAACTATATTAACTATCAGAAACATTTTCTTTTAAAGAAATGGCATAATGGAATTGGATCCAGGGCTTTCGGTTTCATTGTTTTAAGATTTTATTTATTTTTAGAGATAGGGGAAAGGAAGAAGAAAGAGGGACAGAAACATCAATGTATGAGAGAAACAGCAACTGGTTGCCTCTTATACATGCCTGAGGACTGAACCCACAACACAGGCATGTGCTCTGACTGGGAATGAAGTAAGCAACATTTTGCCTTGCTGTATGATGCCCAACCAACTGAGCCAGACCAGTCAGGCTTGGGTTTCATCTTGATAGGTAGCAAAGGGTACAGGAAGTACAAGCTCTGGAATAAAAGTACTGGGTTGGCCAAAAAGCCCACTTAGTTTTTTCCATAGAATAAAAGACACATTTTTCATTTTGACCAATAACTTTATTGATCTGGATATTTTGAGTATGTTGGCTATCTCCTGCATGGTATAACACTGACTATTCTCGATTAATGTCTCAATTTAATCACTATCAACTTCAATTGGTCTACCCAAACATAGAGCATCATCCAGAAGAAATTTCCAGCGTGAAACTTAGCAAACTACTTTTGACACATTCGACCATTCACAGCACCTTCTCTGTACACTGCACAAATCTTTTTTTTGCACTTCAGTTGTGATTTTACCTTTCTGGAAATAATAAAGCATAATATGCCAAAAACGTTACATATGTTCTTCCATCTTCAATATGAACGTGGCTACAGAAAAATTCACCAATTTTGATGTTTTTTTTAAATGCACGCTGACATGACAGCTGTCACAACACTAACGAAATTGTTTCAAATGAAGTTAAAGACAACTAAGCACTACTAGAGGCATCTTACAGAAAAAAACAAATGAACTTTTTGGCCAAGCCAATAGTTCGATTCATATCCTGGTTTCACCATGCATGTGTCCTTGAGTGAGTTATTCTACTTCTCCAGCCTCAGTTTTATGACTTTAAAATGAAGAAAATACCAACTATCTCCTAGGGCTGCAGTGTGAATTAAGTGAGATAATATAGGCAGTTGGCCTAGTGTGTATATATTAGGTATACACACCCCTGAAAACATCCTAGTTATCTCTAAGTATCATCCATGACATTGTCCTAATGTTTCAAATTCTTGTTTTAGGTAGCACAAGAGTATGAATAGCATGATATATTTTAATAAAACAAAAAATATACACAACTTATATGTGGAAGGACAGAAGCAAAATGCTTAACAAAGATTACCTCTTGGGAATAGCAATTTACCTTAGCACCCTTTTATATTGCTAGTTTTTCCTTTTATCCTTCTAAGACTAAGAAAATCATTCAGCCTTGCTTTATTTTCAGTCTATTTATTCCTTCTTTTCAGCATCTGTAATCATCCCTCTGTGAAGCCAAACCTCCTTTTTTGTTGAGCCTAAGAGAAGCATCGGACTACAGAGTCAGCACCTATGTGCACAGCCCAGCTACATCAGTGAATCAGAAATGTCTGTTTTATTATTCTTCCAAAAGTGAAAACAATGAATATTTGTATAGAAGGTCATTCATATATATCTTTTCTTGTGAGGTAAGGATTATACAGACCCTTTTTCCAGATGAGGATCAGAAAGATACAATGACTTGCTAATGTTCCAAAGAGCTGGGCCTGACCCTAAAACCAAGTTGTATCCCTTCAACCAAAGTGCAGAGGCCAGAACACTACTTACAGTTCTAAGTGAGGATGTTCCACAGCTTTCTACACAAGGACAAAAGGTATTTTCCATTTTGTCTCCATTTTTAATTCCTGGAGGTGCCTAGTAAATTTTGTTGGCTTTTTTGTTTTAGCCATTTTTAAGTGTAGAGTGTTGTGGCAGTTAAGTACATTCACATTTTCACATTGTTGTACAACTACCACCACCTTCATCCTTTTTCATGTTCCCAAACTGAAATTGTGTACCCGTTAAATAGTAACAGTCTCTTCCCATCTCCTCTCCTCTTTGGCAACCATCATTCTACTTCTAGAGACACCATCTCTATCTCTACAAATCTGACTATGCTAGGTACTTCACATGTATGGATTCATATGTGTTCTTTTATTATTGGCTCATTTCATTTAGCATTGTGTCTTCAAAGTTCATCCATGTTGCAGCATGTGCCAGACTTTCATTCCATTTTAAGGCTGAATAGTATTCTATTACATGTATATATATTTCGTTTATCCATTCATCTGTTGATGGATATTATGTTGCTCCCCCCTTTTGGTTATTGTGAATAATGCTTTTATGAATGAGGGGCTACAAAGATCTGTTCAAGTATCTGTATTTAATTCCTTCGGGTATTTACCCAGAAATGAAAGTCCTGGATTATATGGGTAATTCTATGTCTAACTTTCTGAGGAACTGCCATATCGTTTTCCACAATGGCTTTGGCATTTTACATTCCCCCCAGCAATGTATCAGGTTCCAGTTTTTCTACATCCTCACCAACACTTGTTATTTTCTGGGGGGTTTTAATAATGTCTATCCTAGTAAGTATGAAATGTTTGCTGGCCTTTTTGTCCTTCAAATAATAGCCTAAAATGACTCTCAAGTCCTTACTGAATATCTTGGGACACACCAATCGACTAAGGAGTCTGTTATTTTTCTTTATGTATTATTTTATACTACCTACTCTAAAACTCAGTTACCACTTTTGTGCTCTCTCACTTCATCCAAAAGAGTTACCTACAGTTTATCCCCATAGGTTTGGCATTTCACTACCAAAAGAAACGAATGTCATATATAAATTAGGGCTATTTTTATATGCATTCTCTCCTCAAATCACTTACAAAAACATTAAGAGCACTAATTTCTATTTTGCCCACACTTGCCACTTCTGCAGTTAGACCAGTTTTAGAGGTGGATATAGCATGAGGCAGCACAGCATTCAAAACCACAGGATCAGGATATAAGTGTTTAGGTTCAACTGTCAATGTTGCTACAGCTAACTAACTATGTACCCTTAGACAGGTTACTTAACCTCTCTAAGCTGTACCCTCTCATCTGCAAAACTGAGAAAATTATTCTACTATTTTACAGTGTTATGTTAGGATTAATGAAATAGATCTGTGAAGGGCTCGGCCTATTGCCTAATACATAGTAGAGCTAGGTAAATGTTGGCTAATTTTTATGTTATTTGAATTCCAACAACAATAGCTAACATCAGCTAAATTTACTCTCTGCCAGGGAGTATCCTAAGGGTTTTACATGCAGTGGGCTCTTCTACTCCTTTAAAAAACCCTATGAAGTATGTATTGTTATCCTTATTATCCAAATGAAATTACAGAAAAGCTAAATAACCTGAAGGTACACCATGACCAAGGCTGCAAACTGGGATCTGAATCCAGGCTATCTGGCTCTAGAAACTGCCCCTTACCACAATACAACCCAGCCTCTCAACTAGAAACAGGGCCAGGCAGCAAAGCACATGAGTGAAAGCTGCCTCATTAAATGGCATACTGGAAAATACACAGCCCTTTTTAAATGACAAGCCAGTACTCTGAGGAAGTTATTGACACAGGGCAGCGATTTTCAGTCTTTTTCATCTCATGGCACACATTAAACTACTACTAAAATTCTGCGGCACACCAAAAAAATATGTTTTGCTAATCTGACAAAAAAAAAAAGTATAATTTTTAATCATTCACGCCAGATGGCTATTGTTGTGTTGGCTGTTGTGATTTTTTAATTTGACAATATAGGGGGAAAAGGTCAGTGCCCCAGAGTAAATAGTCAGGTACTGCATGTTTTAAAAATTCTTGCAGCACACCGCTTGAAAATCGCTGCCGTAGGGGAATGCAGGCTTTGTGTTGCCAGGTCTTCCAATTTTTCAAGAGAAGATAGCAACCTGATTTTGCAGGCTGGATGTAGTCCTCAGTAAAGGCTATATTTGGTCCATGGATAAATTAAGGTTGGGTGATTTGCCCAAGGTCATGAAAGTGTGGTCCAATGGCACTCCCTAATTCAGGGAAGTCTGCCAGCAAGTATGAAGAGATAAGGCAAGAGTTCCCAATCTTTTCGCATCTCTGGGCCACACTGGAGGAAGAAGAGTTCTTGGGTCGCACATTATATATACAAGCACTAGCGAAAACTGATGAGTAAGAAAAAGGTTTTAAGTAAATTTACAATTTTATATTGGGTCGTATTCATAGCCATCCTGGGCCTCATGTGGCCCATCAGTTGGACGCCCCTGAAAGGGGTCAGTTGCATCATGTGGATTTTCGCCTTCACTACAGAAGCAGCCAAAGGAGGGATAACATCTACAGATATTAACTTCTGCTGATACCTTGTCCTTACCTAGTATTCTTGTTCTAAAAGTTGAGTCCACTTACATACCTATTATCTCATTTTTCCACATCTCCAATTAGATAAGTAGGGCAGAAACATTATCCCCATTTTAAAGATGTGAAAATTGAGGCACTGGCGTTTACTTCAATGATGGAAGCCTTGACTCTGAGCCTGAAGACCTTTACATTAAGTGGGAAGCAGGGATTAAAGTTGCAGCAACACCCCAACTAGCCAGCTGGGACTCCATGAAATAAAATGGTTTCTCTAAAATCAGGTGACTAGTAGCACTGGAATTGAACAGAGGGAGGGTTTTAAAATCCTATTCCTGCACACCAATCCCAAGATAATGTCTCTAATTCCTGAGAGTAGAAAAAGGAATCCAAAAATAATACCATCAGGATCACAGAATAGAGTTGGAAGCCACCCAAGAGGTCATCTTGAACATCCCTATTTTGCCAGTGAAAAAACTAAGGTACAACGAGGTAAACTCACCGATCCGAGAGTATAACCCCAGTGAGAGTGTTGCAGATGGAGATGGGTTCCAGACTCTTGGTGGTGGTGAACAAAGAACTGAATGGACCACACAAAAATAAGTGAAGCAAGCAAAAGTTTCTGGCATTGTAACTGATAAATCCTCTGAGAAACAGGTGAAAGTCTAAAACCAGGAACACCCACCAGACCCAATACTGACCATCAAAATACCCAGAGAAATGAGGGGAAAACCTGACAATCAGCATTCACTTAAATAGAAACCAAATCCTGAAGTGGCCCCATGCCTTCCTGTAGCTGAAGTGGTAAGGCTTTTAACCCAATGCAGTTAAAGAGGAATGCCGTGATCTGTTGTATTTACAGTTTTAACATAGCAAACCAAGGTGAATAACCACTTGGCAGAAAGCACATGGTTACAGTATGTTGGAAATCATCTCAAAAGTTCCAAGTTAATTCTTTCTTTGCTCCTAGTAGCTAATCCTTTCTCTACTCCCAGCTGTTGGCCTAATCATCAGGAGACAAGAGAAAAAGAAAAAAAGGGATAGGGACGCTAATCATACAGAGCGTGACAGGAGTTGCCTTGTACCAATTAAGAATTATGTGCAGAAATTCAGCCATAACAAAAGCTACACTAAAGTATTTAATTCCAAAGTAAATAGTTTTCTTACAAATTTCAAAGAAATTCCAAAGTAAACAACTATCTTACAAATTCCAAAGTAAAAATCATCCCGACTCACAAAACCCTCATTTCTTCCAGGAGCCAAAGAGACAGTAGCTTCAGCCTTGGTTCTCTTGGCTTCATCATCCCAAGATATGGGAGCCGGCCATCTCTGGCCAGGAAATCCTCTATTGAACGGTTATAGGCTTTGGAGGGTTTTTACTTAAGCGTCTACAGATGTGATTTCCCACAACTTGGGGAGGAAACCACAATACTAATTGCTATCAGGATGCTGACTGATGACAGCTGTAGTGTCTCAGGATTTCCTATTCTATCTCCTGCCTCAGAAGCACAATGGGATTCAGATCCAAGATGTCTGATTCTAAAGACCCTGAAGAGGCCACTGGATGATTTCAGACAGTAAAGTGAGAATTTTAACAATTATATATTTTAATGTGTATTGGCAAAAAAACCTAGTAATAAAGCCCATGATTTGAGAGGGAAGGGAAGGGTCAAAAAGGTGAAGGGGAATAAGAGGTACAAATTTCCAGGTATGAAATAAATAAGCCATGAGGTGTAAACTTCAGGGAATACAGTCAATAATATTTTGATAACTTGCATGGTGACAGATGGTTACTAGGTTTAGTGTGGTGATCACATAAGGTTATGTAAATGTCAAATCACTATCTTATAAACCTGAAACTAATATACTGTGTGCCAACTATTCTTTCATTTAAAACTTTAAACCATAATTTCATAGACATTATGTAATAGTTTCCTTTCAAGCATTGTTTTAAGAGATGTCAACTAAAAAAATGTTTAATACCACAATACCACAAGTGATACCTCTTAAATTTGACAAGTCAAAAAATGGTAGGGCTCAAACTTCTGAAATTCAGTATAGTTTACCAGGCACCTTTACCCCCTATCTTTTTAAGGGAGGGCCTCTATATATCTCTGCTGGGATTTGCTACATTTCCAAACGCAAACAGGGTAACAAGGGATTAATCTCAAGAGGTATTAGGAGAATGTGACTATATTAACAAAGAAAGATGCAACCTAATCAGTAGTGATGCAATCAGCCTAAAGGAGACTATAAAAATGGTCAAAAACAAGACAAAAATACTCAGACTCACTAATAATCTAGGCCAGATGAGAATTTTAATAAATTTTTAAAATCACACCATTTTTCACATACAGATTGAATTGGAAAAAATTAAATGATTCTCAGTAATAGCCATAATGCAGTCTCAATGAATTTGTACAAGTATAAATTAATTAGTTCAACCATCTTTAAGGGCAAATATATATCAAATGTATTTTATAAATATAAAAATAAAATCATATCCTTTGACCCAGGATCCTATTTCTAAGATTTTATTCTAAAGGAAAGCCCTGGCTGGTGTGGCTCAGTGGACTGAGCGTCAGCCTGCAAACTGAAAGGTTGCTGGTTCGACTCCCAGGGCACATGCCTGGGTTGTGGGCCAAACAACCAGTCGAAGTTTCTCTCCCTTTCTTTCCCCCTCCCACCCCTTTCCCTAAAAACAAATAAAATCTTACTTTGTTTAAAGTGGGGGGGGGACCCACATTCTCACAAAGGTTTAGCTACAAGAGTTGTGATGAAAGTCCCCCCGACCCAAAAAAAAGTATGAGGGAAATGGTTAAATTCTGATATAGGGACTAGATAAGATACAATGCTGTCATAATATGCTTTTGAACAGTTGTTCTCAAAGAGTGTTCCATGAACCCCAGGAGAATTGCAAAGTTGAAACTATTTTCATAATAACACTAAAATGTTATTTGCCTTTTTCACTGTGTTGACATTGTTTGCATTGATGGTGCAAAAGCAATGGTGGTTTGTAAAACTATTGGTGTCTTAGGGCTAATCAAGACAGTACAGCAAACTGTACTAGACATTACTGTGCCTTAACTGCCACATGCTGGCAGTAAAAAACAGATGTCAGTTCATGTAGGAATGTCCTTGATAAAGCAGTAAAAATAGTTTTATCAAATTTCAACCAGAGTCCACATCTTAATATTCTGTTATGATGAGATGGGAAGTACACATGACGCACTGAATAGTGAAGAAAAACAGTTATTTTGTGGAATGCATGTGTGTGATAGCTTATACTGGCAAGCTAAACTGACTGCTTTTTTCATGGAATACCATTTTTACTTGAAACAACTGACAAACTATGGTTATTCAGACTTGAGTACTTGGCAGACATTTTCTCAAAAATGAACAAGATGAACCTGAGATAACAAGATGAACCTGAGATGTCAAGAAAAACAACTGGTAGTATTTGTAGCCAACGATAAAATTCGGAAAACACCTGTATTCACAAGAGCGTGAGTAATAATCTCCCAATACTTAAAAACTTTTCTGATGAGATTGGTGGTGATATTAACAAATAAGATTTCTTAAAATACATAATGAAACATGTCAAGATTTGGAAAATCTGCATACCTCAGAGAATCAGTATCTTTTAAATGATCAATGTGTCATGGTTATAAAACAATGCAAAGGGCTCTTCTAATCCTTTTAACAACCCTATGAAGCAAGTACTGTTATCATTATCCAGATGAAACTACAGAAAAGTTATAACAACCACAAGGTACAAGGCAACCAAGAGTGTGAACTGAGATATGAATCCAGGTACTCTGGCTCCAGCGATTGCCCCTTACCATGATAAAACACTCCCTCTCAAATACAACAGGGGCCAGGTAGCAAAGCTGCCAGGTTAATCCGCATACTGGAGAACACACAGCCCATTTAAAGGACAAGCCACTACTCAGCTCCGGACAGTTACTGCCATAGAGGAATGCAGGCTCCAAGTTGCCCGATGTTCCAATTTTTCAAGAGAGACCAGCAACCTGAGAGGAAGGCTTTAAAAACAGGGTAAAGGATTTTAATGTAACAGGTTATGAAAAGTTCTCTGATATGCTTTCAAATTGTATATTGCAAGTAATCTTTAAGAAACTTCCACTTCTTGCCCTGGCTGGTGTGGCTCAGTGGATTGAGTGCCAGCCTATGAACCAAAAGTTCCCTGGTTCAATTCCCAGTCAGGGCACATGCTTGAGTTGGGGGCCAGGTCCTGGGTTGGGGGTGTGCAAGAGGCAACCGATGGATGTATCTCTCGCATATCAATGCTTCTGTCCCTCTTCTCTCCTTTCTCTAAAAATAAGTAAGTAAAGAAAGTCTTTTGGGGGAAAAAAAACCCCACGAAACTTCCACTTGTTGAGTTTTGACAGAGTAACAAAGTAGAATAGACACAGTGATTTGACATAGTATTAAAATATTCTTCCCCTTTTTCTAATTACATATCTGCGTAAGGCTGAATTTTCTTCTTATATATCAGCTAAACCACTATTTCACAACCGATTAAATGTAAATGTATTCATAATGTCTATTACCACCTTAAAGAGATTTGGAAAAATGTAACACTGTTACTCTTCTCACTTTATTTTAGAAATTATGTTTAATTAAAATATTGTTAATGAAGGTTTATTATTGTTCTTCTTAAATAAACTTTAAGCCTTCTCAGCTTTAAATTCCAATACAATACAAATCAGTAAGGTTCTCTCACCCTCCCGTGCATTTCCTTTCCCCCTCTTTACCCTCCACAGGCATGTATCTTCTAAAGTCTAAGGCGGTGGTCCCCAACCGTTTTGGCATCCAGGACCAGTTTCGTGGAAGACAACTTTTCCATGGACCTGGGAGTGGGGTTGGGGGATGGTTTCAGGATGATTCAAGCTCACCTCCTGCTATGTGGCCCAGTCCTTAACAGGCCTGGACCAGCATAGGTCCACAGCCCAGGGGTTGGGGACTCCTACTCTATGGGACCCTAGGAGATTTGCAACCAGAGGAACAAAGAGCAGCGGCTCATCCTCGACTCATCCTCGGCTCATCCCAGGCTAAACACCTGAAGCTGTCTCCAAGGCCCCCTTTTCTGACTCTCCAGTGAGCTGAGAACAGCCCTGCCTTGGCTCACTTCTTTCCTATGACATTTCTAGAGAGCCAAAGGAGTCCTGTCAAGTCTCTCTCCTGCTGCATTTTCTGTCCTAGGTCCTTTCTTGTTTCACTGTCCCAGCTTTAAAAAACATACTCTCAAAATCACCAGGAAGAAAAACAAAAAGATAAATATAACCAACATAAACTGAAATTCCTTGAAGTCTTCAATGATTTTTAAGAACATAAAGAGGTCCTGAGACTAAAGAGTTTGAGAAGTTTTGCTTTAGAACAGCAGTTCTCAACCAAAGTGATTTTGTCCCCTGGAGAATTTGGCAATGTCCAGACATTACTGGCTGTCACAACTGAGGAGATGCTATTGGCATATACTGGTTACAGGTCAGGGATACTGCTAAACATCCTGCAATGCACAGGACAGCCCCTGTAACAAAGAATTATCCAGTCCAAAATGTAAATAGCGTTGCGGTTGAGAAGCCCTGCTTTTTAAGAATATTCGATGATTTTTGAAAAATGTTAGTACTATGTAAGAGAAAAGTTATAAAACAGCAGAGATGACCTAATTTCAATATTATTTTTAAAATATGTACATATGCATATAAAAAAGGCTAAAATATGTCCCATGTATCAAAAATGGTCATGCTGAGTAGGTGGAATACTTCTTACTTTCTTTAAATATCTCTTTATTTTCCAAATTTCCTATAATTAATACATGATATTTTTAAAACTTTTAAGTAAGTGGGAAGCTTGTCTTATAAGTGCCAAATTCTGATGACTTATATGATTCAACAGGAAATTCTCAACATTGAAGTATGAAATTAGTGAAATGTCAAAGTACAAAAGCTGCTTAAATAGTGCTAGAGAGGCATTAAAAAAACAAACAAACAAAAAACCAAAAAAAATAAACACCAAAAAACAGATTCTCAGGGCCTCAACAGTAGCAAGGATTTTCAGAGAGGTTATTAAGGTAGTGGTACTCCTAGACCAGACTGCCTCTATGTCCAGTCCCTTTTCTATCGCCATAGACAACTAACCTGGACAGTATGCTCCCCCCGATTATATCACATTTGCTCTTCATTCATTCTAAGCATTTTTTAGGTTTTTTTTCAATAAGAACGCTGCCTGCCTGACTTTTGCAAAATTCCTTGCATAAAGAACATTAACAGCAACAAAGGCTTCTTTTCTCTTCCTGGTTAATACCAAAAAGGTTGAACCAATGCAGGCCCCAATGCTTTTTTTAGTCCTTCTAGGAAGACACACAATACCCACCCTCAAGAAGGTATAAACAGAGATGTCAACTCTGAAACTAAATCAAGGCTGCTTGAAGCTGGTTGCCAAACATGTAAACTTTGGCTTTTTCTTGCTAGTATGTCTAAGGCAAAACACATGCCTCAGACATCTATGGCAGAAAATGATATGTGCACTAGGCCATCAAACATCATTACAGCATCTATAAAAAAAGAAACATTACAATCTCAGAGGCTCCACTTAGTCACTTGGCCTTAAGAAGTAACACAACAGATACAACTGGAGCACTGGCCGAGTGGTTCTGTTTGTTGGAGTGTTGTCCTGTACATCAAAAGGTTGCGGGTTTGAACCCCAGTTAGGGCACATACCTAGGTTGTGGGTTCAATCCTTGGTGGGAGTGGGTATGGAAGGCAACCAATCCATGTTTCTCACATCGATGTTTCTCTTTCTTTCTCTTTCTCTCTCTCTCTCTCTTCCCTCCCTCTCCCATTTTCTCTCTCTCTAAAATCAATAAAACATATCTGTGAGTGAGGATTTAAAAAAAAATACAACTGTAATTTAAACACAAGGCTTGAATGGAAATTCAGAATGTGGGAAGTTGTGTAACAAGATCTGACAGGCATCTGGATTTGCAAAAAATTCCTCCCCCGGGTAATATTCTTGGAAGGAAACAGACTTTCCGAACTAAGGAAGTATAGGCAGGCTAAGAATTAAAACTGGAGACCTGGCCAGAATGACAGTCCTGCCTCCACCCTGGAAAATCACTACTTACTCATCTGTAAAATAATGGGACACCACCAACTTAATTAAAAAAAAAGTTTGCCCTGGCTGGGTTACTCGGTTAGAGCAGTGTCATCCCAATCTGCCATGGCTGTAGGTTCATCCCCAGTCAGGGCACAAACAAGAAGCAACCAATGAGAAGGCTTCGTGTACTCCGCTCTTCGGCGCTGTCATGGCAGGCATGCTAAAGAAAACTACTGGCCGAGTGGGGTAAGTGGTGTGTGAGAGTCTGCAGGAGAGCCTAAGAGTATTGTACACAAAAATTCTTGATGTTCTTGAGCAAATCCATAAAAACGCAGCATATAGAAAGTACACAGAACAGATTAAAATGAGAAGCTGGGTATGGTTAAAGCGGAACCAGATGTTAAAAAGTTAGAAGATTGACTTCAGGGTGGCCAAATAGAAGAGGTGATTCTTCAGTCTGAAAATGAACTAATTCTGGCAAGAAAAATGACACGATGGAAACCATGGGAGCCTTAGTGGAAGAGCCTCGGGCCAACCAATGGAAATGGCCAATATAATCGTCATCAAATGACGTGTGTGTTGAAGGGAAACTAATGTAAATAAATGTTATATCAAAAATATTTCCATATTATTGGCATCTAATACTCAAGAAAACTTATGCAGCTCCCTGCTGGTGTAGCTCAGTGGATTGAGCGTTGGCCTGCGAACCAAAGGGTCACTGGTTAGATTCCCCAGTCAGGGCACATGCCTGGGTTGCAGGTCAGGTCCCCATCAGGGGGCACGCGAGAGGCAACCAAACACTGATGTGTCTCTCCCTCTTTCTCCCTCCCTTCCCCTGCCTAAAAATGGAATATATAAAATCGTAAAAAAAAAAAAAATAATAATAATGCAGAACATATTTAGGAGACTCATTAAAACTGATGATTATGGTAATAGGGACTTAGGAATCAATTTTTGTTAAAGCATTCATTCAAATTATTTCAAAGATGATATTTTATAAAATGGGGGTTCTGTAACATTTGAAAATTGGAAAAATTTATGTTTCCATGCACAGGCCATATATTTTATAGGTGAAATATTTTCAGTAGTCTCTCCAACACATTTGATTTGTTATTCTGAAGAAACCGGATATTTATTATTGCTTAAACAAATGTACAGGTCACTGTTTGAAGTGAAGCAGTAAGAGGAAAACCATTAAATTAAATTCATTGTAAGGTTGAGGAAATTGATTTTGTATTTCAAAGATTTCTTATTTACAGTGGTAGTTGGGAAACTTAAAATTTTGTCTCATTTAAGGAAGTTAGCTTTCTGGCCCTTAATCAGACTGCACCAGGATAGAGAGAGTTTCTATAAAAGAAGAGATAATAAGAGTTCCTAAAGTTTATCTGGTATATTGATAGGCTTTTATTCAAAACATCTTAGTTGTAATGGTTATAACTTCCAGGTAGAATCACTAAGTAGTTTTTACTAAGTTTCCAATATGAGTGTAGCTGGGTGTCAAACAAGATAAAGCTGTTCAAGGAAAGAAGCGACTGACAAATTTAAGGTTAAACAAAAATAAAATTACTTTTCAGGTGTCCTCACCTTTTCTTCCTAGCCTATATTATTTCTAGAAACTTAGAATTTAACTAATTTGGTATTTCTTACCTTCAGAAACAGTACTTTGGGGGTTTTGTGTGTATGGGCACATGCATGTGTGTTTTGCTGTCTCTGTGGCAAAGTAGGATCGTTCAGAATGAGAAAGAAAATTGTATTTTTCTTTTTCACAGTAAATTTCTCCACATATTGTGCTGTAAATTGAATGCTAAATAACTATTAAATGAAGTAGGGAAAACAAAGAAGCAACCAATGAATGCATAAATAAGTGGAACAATAAACAGATGTTTCTCTCTCTAAAGTCAATAAATAAAATTTAAAAACAAAAAATCTCCCAAAAACTATGTTCAAGGACAATGAAACCTCATATCAAATGCACTGGCAGGGTAAGCCACCTAAAGAGTTTAACACTTTACTTGAGTAAGTGCCTTACAAATGCAGAACCTCTGAACTTTCCCTACTGAGGGACCAGGTCAGATGACCCACATTTTAATCCTAATTGTACTACTTAACTAGTAGTGAGATACTGGGCAAATCACTTTACCTCTGCTCCTTTTCATCATTAGTCCTTTCTAGCAATAAAATTCTATGATTCTACAGAGGCAGAACATCAGTAGCATAAGAACACAAGTGAGAATGGGGAAATGAGGACTCTAACCTAGATTTCTTAAACAACTTAAAAAAAAGATTTTTAAAATTATTTATTTTTAGAAAGAGGGGAAGGGAGGAAGAAAGACTGGGAGAGAAACATCAATGTGAGAGAGAAATATCCATCAGTTGCCTCTCCTATGCACCCTGACGGGGAATCAAACCTGCAACCTCTCACTTTGTAGGACGATGTCTAAACAACTGAGCCACAGTGGTCAAGGCTTAACCTTCTTTAGTGATGACACTACACAAAATGGAAGACATTCGAGAGCCAACTGGCTATATACCTGAAAAACTACAATTCCTGAAAACCCTTCTCAGAGCCAACTATACAACTGGAGGGGGACAAATTTTACTCCAGACTAAAGTGCTGGACAGATAAGGCACAAATCTCAGCCTGTAACATGGTTTTAGTATCAACAGCATATCCACTTTTAGTTCAAAACACTTAGGAAAAAAATTCCCAACTCAGGGGAGAATCATTCCTCAAAGTACCTTTCCCCAAAATCAACTCTAAAAACTAACAACCCACAGGAAAACTTCAAAAAAAAAAAAAAAAGTAGAGATGAATAGTAGAATAAGAACTATAAGAGGAGGTAATACAGAATAAAAGTGGTAGCTTAGCCTTTGAACTTAAAATTTTCTTAATAGTTTTAGTTCCCTCCCCCCACCTTCTAATAAGACAAGGAGTGGGACTAACAGATCTTACTGCCTATCAGGCTCAATCCAGTACCTTAAAAGTGGCAGCTTAAAGTGCTCGCTTTGGCAGCACATATACTAAAATTGTAACGATACAGGTTAGCAGGGCTCCTGCACAAGAAAAGACAAGTGGCAGCTGAAAAACGGGACATGGGGAGAACGGAGGCTTGGAGGCTTTTCCACCAGAGGCATTCATTCAATGGTGAATGGGAGGAGTTAAGAGACTAGAGCTTTGGATTTTCCTGAGTACCAGACAGCTGGGATATTATGAATAAGGGGCCATGTAACTTACCATCCAAAGTAGGGCCTTTTTAAGAATGAAAGCAGCACTAGTAATTGTACCACAACAATGGGGAAATTGGGACGGTCTCAAGTGAACCAGGATACATGGTCACCTTAGTTATAAAGAATCCCAGTAGGCTGCAAGGCAAGCAGGGGACCTACAGAGTTACCTTATCTACCATATAAAGTAATCTTACCTCACCTTATCAACCAGCAGGAGGGGCCCAGCAGAGGCAAAAGGGACGCAATGGGAATCTGCCTTTCCGCTACAGTCATTTCTGCTATTTGGATCTATTTTAAACCTGTCAATGTCCTCAAATGCTATTTTCTTGTTGATTCCTACATGCCCCAGCCCTGGAATACTACTTCCATTTTAAAAATGACTCCAATAGGAAAATGACACTCAGAGCACATGGACTTGATCTCCAAGGCATATCAACTCTGTATCCTGAGAGGTACATGATAGAATCTCGGTATTCAACACTGCAAAGTACAAGGAGTGAAGAAGGTAGCGAGGAAAGTGTGAACATGAAGGCATGAAACAGCAGACTAAACTAAACTAAACTGACTAAATACTATTTGTCATGTCTTTCCCTAAATCTCTGACTTAGGAAAATTGTTGTGAAAAGCAAATGAAACCTACAAGCAGAACCTACAGAGCAACCCTCCTTATTTACCCAGTCAGTGAATAACCTTAGAAACAAAATGTCTTCTTTTTCTGAGAAGAATGAGGTTGCTAATGACAGAAGTAAATTTTACTTGAGAGAACACTATACTTCCAGTTCATTAAGGGTTAAACAGGCTTATCATCTGATCTAGGAGTTACACCTCCTTTTATGTCTGTGGAAAAGTGCTTCCAAATAAATTTCCAAGTGAGTGCTCTCTGGGCAAATAATCCCATGTTACGTTGTTTAAACCTTCTTCTAAAAAGCACTTTATTCTGAACCACATTATTCATCTGTGCCTCAGGCATATTTTCTCCCCATGTATAATTATGAGGAAAGATACATATTTCCGTTGGTTGAAATTCAGCCAAATGTACTCAATCTGCCTACTTTCAGCAGATATCAAACTCAAATTACAGGCTCAGTAAATACATATATATTGTTTGTACTTTTAGTTGGGCTAATGGAGAAGAAGAACCAACTTGGTAACCAGAGTATACTTACTCTTAATTAGACTAAAGTAGGTGAGTTTAACCCAATGTGATGTTAGTCACATGATTTATCTAAGCAAGTGTAGAACACACAAAGTGTAAAAAGTAGACCTTAGACGACTGCAAAGACCAAAAGCCAGGTGAAGTGATTTCTAGCACCAAGGGAAACCTGCTCCAGGGGTGAGTACAGCAGCTGTGACCAGAAGAGTGCCTATTGGCTCCAAGCCCGTTGATCCATCCCCCTCAGCACCGCGCCCATTCCTCTGTTTACACATGAAGGGGAAAAAAAGCAGTCGGTAAAGTATCAGAGTGACAGCACTAAGAGACAAGAATGTAGGGAAAAAAGTCAAATCCTTTTAAAATGTACAAAACATTCTAAAAATTTCAGAGCAGAGAGCAGCATGTCTTGGAGCTCATGCAGACCCAGGCCGCAAATCCAGCTCCCCCACAAACTGCAGAAGCTTCCATAAGTTAACTTTCTCTATGCCTCAGTTTCTTCATATGTAAAATAAGAATAATAGTATTATGCTAAGTGAAATAAGCCAGGCAGTGAAAGACAAATATCATATGATTTCACCTATAAGTGGAACCTAATCAACTAAACAATCAAGCAAAATATAACCAGAGACATTGAAATAAAGAACTGACAGTAATGGAGGGTGGGGGTCCGCACACTATGACGACGGGATATCGAGAGAAAAAGGTTAAGGGTAATCAAGGAACATGTATAAAGGACACATGGACAAAGCCAAAAGGGGGTAGGATGGAGGGTGGGAGATGGGAATGGGTGGGACAGGGAAGGATGGTGGGGGGGAAGTGGAGAAAACTGTACTTGAAAAACAATTAAAAAAAAAAAGACAAATACTATCCCAACCTTAGGAAAGATTCTTTTAAGTATTAGATATAATCATTTATGTAAATGTGCCTGACATAAAAAACGCCCCCAAATAATATTTGATAAATAACGTGATCAAATATTAGCTATTTTTATTATTAAACATTTATTTTATAAACAGCAATCTCTCAACTGAATATCACGTGAGGCATCCTACTCAATTTGGTAGACACTGGGGAGCACTACAGATTTTGGAGGGATCAGCAAAGGGTGTAAGAAAATGAGAGTTAAGTTTTAGGGAGCTTTTATTACGTTGGCAGTGGTGACCAGTAAGTATTAAAACTGAAAAGAACAAAAGCTTAGGAAGTACCTCTTGGAACAAAATTTTCAACAAAGACTAAGGTAATACAAATCTTTTTTTATCCCTAGAATTATATTTCACTTCATTTTAACCGGAAACAGTATATAGTAATATCTATTTTTTCCACTAATGCCCTACCTGTTCTCTGCATTATAGAACCCTCAGCAGTCATTTATCAGTGTCCTTTCTGGATTCTTCAGCACTTAGTTATGACAACTAATACAAAACCTTCAAATCCCCTTGTCTTTCTAGACTACAGATTATACTGGCCATTTTCCAAGTGGCAAATAAGACATATAAAGTGCTCTAGCAGAGGGCCTGGTACACATTACATGCTAAATACATAGTACAGTAATAATTCTTATAGTTATTAAAGAAGCACACACAAGTTCACATTAAATATTTTTAATCAATAAATAAACAAGATACTTGTGTGGGACGAGTTAACTTTACAGCAAAACACAGGAACACAATTTCTCATCTAAGAGGAGCAACTAGAGCTGTATATGTGCTGAGAAATTGCTAGCATTCAGCTTTTAATTCTTTAAAAAAGATCCAGAAAAACTGGCCTGCCCTATAAGAAAAAAAGAAACATATAAAAAGGCAACTCAGAAACAGCCCCACCAAACCAGGTATTCTCCCTCTCCCTCTCTCCAGCACTACTGTGCCTTTCACTTCCTCCTCTTTTTCCCTCTAGGCACAGTACCTCTGCCTTTCTCCCTCCTAAACTCCAAGGGCCCTTCTACACTACCTCTGTAACTTTCTAAATAAGCCTTCTCTTATAATTTGTTGGGGGTGGGGGAGAAAGAAAGAAATGGAAGAGCCCCTGCCTGGGAGCAATGGGCCCTGCTTAGGGTCATGCCTGCCAAAGGCTAACTGGGCAGCTCTGGGCAAGTCACTTTTCTGTTGCTCCACTCCTTTTCCCTAAAATGAAGATCTTTCCTTCCCTCTGATTCAATAGGAAGAAAAGAAGATATAAAAAAGGTTACCTAATGCAATATTTCCCAAGCTTCAGTCAATCTTGATCTTCTTTAGATTTCTGCTTTATTCACATAACATATACACCATTATTTTTCCTTAAATTAATTTTTAAAAATTTAACCATACCTTAAACAATAAATCCATTAAAAACAGTATTTTATACATGTTAGTTGTTTTTCTAATAGGTGTAAAAATAAATGTATTACTTTTTTAATCCTCACTTGAGAATATGTTTATTGATGTTAGAGAGAGAGAAGCAGCAGGAGAGAGAAACACTGCCGTGAGAAACATCGACTGGTTGCCTCTCATACTTGCTCCTAGGGGGATGGCACCTGCAACCTAGCTATGCGCCCTGACCGGGAACAGATCCGGCAACCCTCTGGTTCACAGGCTGGCACTCAATCCACGGAGCCACACCAGCCAGGGCTAAATTGATTCCTTCTTAATCTCCATTTGAATTAGGATTTTAGTTCCTTTAACCTTAAAAGGCTTTAATTTCACCCTTGAGTATATAAATCCAGACTAAAAACAATAAAAAAAAGCAATTACTTCTTTCTTGAAACCATGAAAAAGAAAAAAAAAAGATTAAAATCGAACACTGTTTATTAGTGAGGTAAGTGCTCAGTGCACAAGAAAAATAAATGCATCTACTTCTTAACTCAGCATTTGGAAAGCAGTACCCATTTGTGTCTCAAGTTTTACTGGGCAAAAAAGTTTCCCTGATCTGAACAATTCCAACTGTACCTAACAACCAAATTTACCAATTACCAGTGAATGAGCTACACTTGGCACCTGGCTGACACCTTCTTTCAATGTGGTGACTAAGGGCTGCCACTTTTAGGAACTCTTAATCAAAAACGCATTGGTGTAAGTTAAGTCAGTGATGACTCCTTGAACAATAATGAACATAAAGACAACTTTTTGATGTGCCAATAATGCCTAATGAGACTGGTGGCCATCAGTTGAACCTTACTAGGTTATTTTTAAGCAGAAGTGACAAACCGGGGCATAATTCTAAATTTGCCAATCTTTGATACATACCACTTAGCTGACTGAAGAACAAGTGGGAAAAATAATGTCTATCTATAAATATCCATGTTACCTTATCCTTATCACATGATCTCTATAATTTATCATAGCCATGTTCTCCAAGGCCATCTCTATGAGCCTTCTTTCTTTCCAACTAAAGCTCAAAAGCAAGAGGATTTTTGCTATCTTAAGCACCATAAACCAGAGGAAAATCAAATATCTATTAAAGTATCATAAAGCAGAGGGGAAAAATTAAAAAGGGTCATGCACTATTACAAATGAGAAGTGCTCCTAAATGCAAGCTTATTAAAGCATGATTTATACCTGATTCATCATCTGTTCTTCTCATAGCATCTGTCTTATAAATAGCATGCACTCAGAACCAATAAATACACCAAAGAATAAAATTTAAAACCTTCAAAACATTGGATTATCAGTAAATAGAAAAGCCCAGAAGAAAATCCAAGAACTGATTCTCTAATCACCCTGTCAAAATGTAAGTACTATGACAGCTTTTCAAAGTCAGAAATCTGCCCTACCAAGAACCTTATTTCTCCTGAAACTTACCAATGGATCAAGAAATTCATTCTAATTAAACTAATGAAAGGTTTAATAAAGTCAAACTTTAACTGGGTAAGGCCAAACACTTTACCTATAGAAAATAAGCTCTTACATAAATTTATTTACAAAAAACTGATTCCATAATATAAAATGTGATATAACTAATGCCTGGGCAACAGGAAAAGTTCATTAATTAATGGGTTCAACTTAAGTATATAGTTATTATCATAGTTACTATCTGATCCTTAAAAATATGATTTGATGACTACACTGGGATTGAGCTTATTCACAAAGCATTTTTAACAGTTCACTTCATTGAGCTCTTTCTCAATTTTTCACATTGTACTATGCCATGTGCGGTAAATGTTAGATGTTAATGGTGTCAATTTCCTAAAACGGCAATTTTCAACCTTTTTCACCTCACAGTACACATAAACTAATTACTAAAATTCTGAGGCACACTAAAAAGTGTAATTTTTGCCAATCTGACAAATAAAGAAAAGGTATAATGTTGTCCTGATCGGCATGGCTCAGCTGGTTGGGCATAATTCTGCAAAATGAAAGGTCACTGGTTCAATTCCTGGTCAGGACACATGCTGAGGTTGTGGGTTTTGTCCCTGGTCAGTGTGTATTCAAGTGTGTATTCAGTGTATAACCAATTGAAGTTTCTCTCCCTCTTTTTCTCCCTCCCTTCTCCTCTTTCTAAAAGTAAATAAATAAAATATATATTTTTTAATGTATCATTTTTATTCATTCACACCGCATGGCTATTGTTGTGTTGGCTGTTGTCATTTTTTAATTTGACAATCCACGGGAAAAGAGGTCAGTGCTCCTGATTAAACAGTCAGGTACTGCATGCAGCGCACCTGTTGAAAATAACTGTCCTAAAAGCTTTTTGTCAGCTTCAAGTTCAACAACAAGAACAGTTGCAGCAAGCAGTAGCAACCAGAGCAACAGCATAGGTTAGGCCCTTGTGCTACGTAAAAACTTTACAAATGTTATTTCATTCAGTCCTTAGCACAACCCTGTGAGGTATTACTGTCCTTATTACATGGATAAGGAGACAGAGGTTAAGTGACTTGGTCAAAGGCAACCCAGGTAACAAGTAGGTAAACTGATATTCACATCCCCCACTCCCACTGCCTGACTCCAGGGTTCATGTTCTTGATCTCGCTATGTAACTGTGGATACCTATAATGATCAATACAAAGGCCCATGTGAAATAGAAATCAAAATAAATAGTTATCCCAGTTATAAATAGAAAGTAGAATTACAATCCAAGTCAGATACACACAGAGCATTCTGACTGGTCTCTCAATCAGGTCCCAAGATGTTCATCTTCTTCCCAAAGAAAAAAAGACAATCAAAGCAAACCTATAAAGGACTCCATTCTAGGGAAAAGAAGAAACATAAGAGGAAGCAATGAAGGCAATGGAAAGTACTAGATGCAACCAAAGACTTGAAAGGTAAACCCAGGATATCCCCTAAATAAGTGTACTAACACAACATCCTTGATGTTGTTGGGATCTCATGTAACTAGAACTTCAACATACACTGTTCTTCATCCCTCAAAAAGCTAACACATATTCTAAGAAGAGGCAGCAAGCATCTAGCATAAGCTGTTCCTTATGAAAATTAATGTTCACTCAAACCCATGTAGTTTACAAAGTACCTTTACATATAACATTTCACTGAATACTACTGCCCTGTTAGGTAATGAGGGCAATTCGTTATCCCCATTTTACAGATGAGGAATGAAGGGACTTACCTTCCTACTATTTGTGACTGGTCAAGCCTCCAACGCCTATCATGCGGCACCAAATCCCAGCCTCCTTCCACACCACATTGTGTCTCCTCATTCCACATCAAAAGGTCACAAAACTGTCCTGTCTGCCCCATTTGCACAGGTTCATTACCAATACTGTAGGAACAAGTGTCATCTAATAATGACACCACGAGTTATAAGTATAAAGAGGAAAGAAAACAAACTCAGCATTTTCTCTGAGAAGTCTGGCACTCTGTTTAGCTCCCAACCTAAACTTTGTCTAATGTAGTTCTCACAACAGCCCTTCAGTAAGTGCTGACATTCCCATTGCATAGTTCAAGAAACAGACTCAGAGGGGCTCAGCAACTTGACTAAGGTCACACATGAAATGACATAGCAGTGATTTTAACCAGGTGTATGCTATACCACACTGCCTTACATATTACAGTAATGTCCTTTTCTGATCAACAAAGAAAAATACTATTTAGATTAAAAAATTTTAATGTTTTAAAATGTCAAAAAAACATCCTGCCTCTTGTTGATGTCACAATCTCACTTAGCTGATCACCTTTTCTCCTTCCTGATACTCTTTTAATGTCTGCTGGCTTCGCATCTGCTGGCTTCACTGTGCCCTGGAAAGAGGGCTAGCTGTTAGAACAAAAAAAAGCGATGATGTAGCCTTAACAAATAGCATTTTATAAAGCCACAGGAATCATGCAAATGTTATTTTTGCCCTAGGTCTAATTTAATTCTATCAAATAGTACGTCAGTTATTAAAAAAGAGAGAAAGAGAGCCTGACCAAACAGTTAGGAAATGAGAAGAGTGAGCAAACTATGAACAATCAGTATAATCACCATTTTCTGAGGATTTTAACCAATCTAGACAAGATATAAGAACAACAAAATGCATAAAAGTAATCTCATTACCATCCTAGAATCTGGCCTCCCACCGCCTTAATTGTGAAGTATTAGGGATAGAGAGCATTAACCTCAAAATACTACTACTACAGTGCCTCTCCCCTCAGGTGTTAACTGCTAAAGAACAATGATAGATAAAATGTAAACATGACACTATAAATAGTTTAAAATATGGAAAGATTGTTGAAAGACTCCCCAGAACAAAATTTAATTAGCATTAACAAGTTAAGCTGTATTTATTATTCCCAGAGGGGGCTTCCTTATCTGAAGCAAACAGGAGGAACATTCTGTTAGCCCAAGCTGTAGTCAATGGAATTTGAATAGCTAAAAAGGCTTTTAAGCAAAATTCTATGTTCTGGGAACAAATAAGAAAAGCTAAGTCTATCTGAGCTAAACTGGAGGGGTGGGTGGAAATCCAGCTGGAAGGACTAAAAACAGGGTACCAGTAGATAAAAAATGAAACAGGAAGAACTGAGCTAAAGGAAGTATGAGGTGAAGGAGGAGGAATAGGGGCAAAGAAGTCTGGAATCCGGAAAGTACTGATGGATATGGGCACCTCTGATCTAGAAAAGGAAACAAATGCCTAGAACCAGGTTTTGTCAAAGCCTGCCCTGTGGAAAGGACCTCAGCCTCTACAGACTAAAATTAAGATAAACGAAATGAACTAGTCGAGACTAGAGAAAACAGCGTTCATTTAAGGCAGAGGAAGGTCCTGAACAAGGGTAACTATAACTGGTAGAGAATGGAGGCAAGTTTTTAGTGCTTTTTAGAGAGTGTTAACTTTAAACAGGTGAACTGTATGACATGTGCATAATACCTTAATAAATCTGTTGTTTTTGTTATTGTTGTTCCCCTTATTTATACATTCAGTGGTTGCTTCTTGTATGTGCCCTGACCGGAGATCGAACTCGCAACCTTGGCATATCTAGACGATGCTCTAGCCAACTTAACTACCCATCCAGGGCCTAAATCTGTTATTTTTAAACAGTGTGTTAAATTGGGCAACGTATGACTGTACTTATGATTTAACTGAAACGATTAGATCCGTCTGTAAAAAGAGTTCTTGCCCCCCAAATTCCCTGACCCAGTAGGGTGAGTTTATACTTGTGTCTGGAGGAATCTGTGTTGGAATACATTAGTCTGGAAAGGAGACAGGATTATGAATACAGAAGCAGCAGCTGGGAGGGAAAAACGGGGAGATTTTAGAGTCCTTCCCCCATTTTGCCTTTGGAATTTTTGGCCCTGTGGGGGAAGAAAGCTTTTGTTTGGGGTATGCCTTGAAGTGGAATATCAGGTTTCTTCTGACGATAATCTAGGGTCGAAATCTACCTAGTCAAAGAGAAAATGATCTGGGGTGAAAAGTCAAGTCAGTTCTAGAGAAATCCAGAAACTTCATTTCGTGAAATGATCACACGTGTCTTATCTCTGCTACCCTCAAAGTGGACTGCACACCCCACGTCACTTCGACTGATAATCACGAAGAAAGATCGATGCTTTGCCATGATCCCCGAAGTTTCTGGCGAGCTGCCCACTGACGTAAATTAGAAAATCATTCCGGGACCAGCCTGGGTGAAACGAAGCGCCACGTCCAGCGCTTGACTCCCAGCTCCTCTCAATGCAGGAAAAGGGACGAGGAGGGCAGAAGGCTAGCGGGGACACTAGATCATCCGTCTTCGCCTTGCTCCGTTTGTCCAGGTTTCGGGGAGCCGCCCCCTGCGTACCCCCATCCCTATTCGCCCTCCTTGGGTCCGCGACCCCCGGGAGGAGGGCGGCAGCGGCGGCGAGCGCCCCCTCGAGCCCCAGGCGCACCTCCCCCGGGGCAGCTGTCGCCGCGGCTCGCCTGGCCCCGGCCTCCCCGGGAGCAATAGGCTATCGATTCAGCTGCCTGTCGCTAGGAGCCCCGGGAGAGCGAGGCCTACACCGCCCGTCCGGAGCCCCGGCCTCGATTTCGCCACTTTCCCCACACCGGCGGCAGAGCCGGGGGCAACCAAGCCCAGCAGGGCGGGTGGGAGGAGAAGCGGAGACCACCTGCAACGGCAGCCGCCGGGAGGGGTTTGCGGGCGCGGGGCTCCCGCCAACAAGTCTCCCGGGGTCGCCCAGTCGCCACCCCCTGCCTCGCAAGTTGCGCATTCAAGTTCAGGCCGGCGCCTTTTCGCCTCCAGAGCCCCCGACACTCCCGAAACCATAATAAAAACATAACGAAAGGAGATGGAGCTGGGCCCGTAAGGGCGCCGAGGGGGGCGGCCAACAGCGACCCGCCGCCAGTCACCTCCCCTCCGCTCACCCAGCCAGCCCTCGACCCCTCCGGCGGCCAGCCCTGTCACCGTCCGGCCCCAAGGCCCCTGCCCCAGGGCGCCGGCGACGGAGGCTCGAGCTCCGCCTTGCCTCGGAAGCGCCTCGGCCTCCTCCCCCTCCAATTCCCAAAATGCCCCCACACCTTTTAAAGTACGCGGAGGAAGAGTTTCCCATCAAACTTCGTCAAGCGGTAACCTCGCCCCCTCCCGACCCACACTTTCGGGGCAGTCGGCAGGAGAGATCACTTTACACTTAGGATGAAGAGAATTAAGGACCTGTCAACCATTTTGGGTCTTTTTTATAAAGACATCCTCTCCTTCCCCTCCCTCCCTCCCTCCCTCCCCTTGCAATGGTTTTAATTTGACACCAAACCTTCCCACCGCAGAAGGGGGGGGGGGGGCGTTGAGGAGGGAGGAGGTGGGGACGGAGGGCAGGAGGAGGGTGGCGAGGGAGAGCGAAAGGGGGAGATTGGAAAGGGGCCGGGAGGCGCGGGGAGGGGAAGGGGGTTGATTTACCTGAGACCAGCCACTGGCCTCCATTGTTGGAGAATTCAATGGCATTGACACAGCCGAAGTGGCCGAGGAGGTCCTTCTTGTAGAGGTTTCTGCAGCCTCGCAGGCGTCTCCGCTGAAAGTCCTGAGTGAGCAGGGGGTCCCCATGCAAGCCCCGCTGGGACAAGAAGCCTACCACTGACCTCATGCTGCCCCCCAGGCCAGCTCTCCTCTTCATCCTGGAACCGCCGCCGCCGCTCGCGTCGCCGCCCCTCCCTCGGCCTCACGCGCGGCCGCCGCGCTCCCCCCACCCAACCCTCCCCCCGCGCTGCGATCCGGATGGTTCTTTAACCAGCCATGGCAGACGGAGCGAGGTGTGCAGACACTCGGTGGCGTTCGCGGCTTCCTGATGGTCCCCTCCCTCCCCTCGCCCCCCCTCCTCCAGGCTCCTCCCTCTGCTTCTCCGCCTCCTGCAGCAGCTGATCCCCAGCTGTGGCCGCGCTTCCGCGGGCCGCGGCCGCCGGGAGAACGCGGGCGGCGGCTGCCCCTCCCCCGCCGCGGGCTGCTGGCCGGAAGAACGCGGGCGGCGGCTCGGCTTTCCCGCCGCAGCTCCACCTCGCGCAAGGACCCAGGTGGCGCTGGGCGGAGGCTCCGCTGCACCCCCTGATCGCTGCACTCTGTTAAGTTGAAGGCGCGTAACAATCAAAGTGGCCGCGGGGCTGCGGGGTCGCCTTGCTCCCCCGGCGGCTGGCGGTCCATCGCTTCCTGGAGGCCTAGCGCCGGGACGAGTTCGGCTCCCGTTCTTTTTTTTCGGTCGGGAAAATGCAGCCCCAGGGGGCAAAGAGATGAGGGAGGACTGCGGGCGGAGACTCCGGTCGTCTTCCCTCAGTTCGTCTCCTCCTGCGGTCGCCCGAACCTTGTCCAAGGGAAGGGACCCAGGAGTTAGGACTGGACTCGGGGTAAGGTTGCTTGGGGATTTTGTGGGTGTATCCGTTCCTACCCCCACCAAATAAATTTTTAACACTGCCCCCCTTAATTCCGTGCTCTAATTCTCCCTCAAACCATTCAGTAAAAGAGAAGCTAAATTGTACCGTCTGGTAGATAGGTAATAGAGCGGTATATGGGAGAAAGAGGGTGGGGGAGGAGGATTCTGAAAGAAATGAAAATTGCCAAAACCGACTTGAGAAAGCCCTGAGAAACAGGAAGTACTTGTGTCCATTAATTCCAAGTATATTTGCAAGACACAAGAAGCATTATTCGGAAATAGGAATATGCATTTTATTTCATTGGGTACGATGAGGTCCTCTTTAGGGTCTTAAGTGTGCATCTCTGAGGCTATACAACTGTTAACCAGCAGCTGGTTCCAGCCAGAAGTAGCTGCACTTGAGTAGGCTAGGAAGGAGCCTTGGCCTTGACTCCAGTGAAGTGACTGGGTGTCAAGTGCTTTGGAATTCTACCAGATACAGTAAAACCCCCCTTTTCAGTGCATTTTCCTTTTCCTATAAGCTGTCCCGTCATTAAATGGTAATAACTATTAGAAAAGGCGGGTGTCGGTTTTTCCCTTTAAATTTCACAGGGATTGCAGTTACATCCTCTATGCTAGAGATGGCATATGGATAGTCAGTCTAGTATACCACCATAAAAGATGAGCTGAACATGGAAGAGGTTGGTTCACCCATCAAGAAAAATCACCTACTTCTATTTTTTGGACAATGACAATGATAAGATTACTAATATCCTAATGACAAATATGCAAGTAAATGTTTAAAAGAATATTATCACAAATGTTACTGAAGCTAACAGCAATTCACCAAATTTCAGAAATTATGGTTTAAATGGAACATTATTTTCCTAAATAGGAAAATGTATTTTAAAAAAATTTTTATTCTCAGGATGCTTCATAGTGTTTATTCGTTACAATAGCTCTATAAAAATCAGTAGTAGTATACTAGCTTGGTTAAGGATTTAAAACAACCAACATCTTTGCCTGTCAATATCATAATGTGTAATTAATCATTTATTTTGTGATTATATCACAGTGTCCTCCATTCTGCTATAAGCTCTTTGAGAGTAGGGACCATGTCTGTTCTGCCCATGGGTATATATATGTCCAGAACCAAAACATGCCAGTATGTAGTGGCCACTAAGTATGAATGAACTTAGGGAGTGGGGAGAAATTTGGAAAGGAAGGTAATGATTTCAGGTGTGGGATGCGCTGAGGTTGAGGTATCTTTGCTTCATTCCAGTAGAGACGATTTCAAGGCCAGTTTCCCATCTCATTGTTTCTTTGCTCGACATATTCATCCTACACATTTAAAAATGGAGCCCCCTGGCTCCTTTCAACTTATAGGACATCATTTATACCTATCTTATTTGCCTGCGGTTGGGGATATGGGCATAGTAATGGTGTGATTGAAGTGGCCTTCATTGTGGCAATATTTAAGACACAGTCTCCTCTCCCCTCTTAGGCATTTATTTTTCTCCACAACTTTATACGAGACTTGACTTTCCCCAGTCTCTGGAATTACTGCCCCAAATACCTCAGCCTAAAACTAGACCAGGACCTGGTCACATGCCAGCCCAATTCTAGGATTTTGTTGGAAATTTCCTTAACTTTCAGTGACCAGCCAGGACAGATATGTAAGACCACTCAGTCTGTTTATATCCTACAGCTAGTCTGGACAGAGTACATAAAACCTCTCTCCTTATTCCCATAATTAAGTTACCAGATAAAATACAGGATGCTCAATTCAATTTGAATTTCAGATAAATGATGAATAATTATTTTAGAAGTATATCCCAAATATACTAAAATAATTATTCATCGTTTATCTGAAATTCAAATTGAATTGAATAGCCTTTATTTTTATTTGCTAAACCTGGCAACCCTACCTATAATATAGCTCAACTTTAGAAGATCAAGCCCCATGGTATCTATTTGCTTTTATTAAGAATTTAACATACTCCCTTGGGTCATTTATTGCAAACTAATAATATTGTACATAACTGTATAACACAAACATTTAATCAACTTCAATGACCACATGAGCATGGCCTTCCTGATATAGGCATTTATAGTGAAAAGGCCAGTGTACTTAACTTAAAAATAGCAAATGGAATTGGACTCCTGAGTAATCTCTCCACTGCACAGAATGTGTGGAGGAGGAAGGAGAAGAGTGAAAAATTCCTAATTTTCTTACTTGGGCCAGAAACTTCTGTAAATTAACATTCATAGCCAGGAAGCTCTGAAACACTGTTACAAATTCATTCTAGAAAAACCAGGATAATGAAATTACTTAACTCTTAATTGCTCCACCAAGAATTAAATACTGACCAGATGTTGAGTTCCCAGAAATTCATTTGCTCTTTGACTTCTCTTTTGCTTGGCCCTGATATCACTGGAGAAAGAGTAGAGAACCTTTAAAAACGGACTAAATGCTAAGGAAAAGCTCAAACATTAGAAATTGTTTTTTAAAAAGCTAAGAAAATAAAAACAGAAAAAGAATAAATAAAAAAATAACTAAGAAAATACTAAGCCTCTTCTCAAATATTTACTAAATCTTAGCATATTAAGAACTACATATATATACTAATATGCTCAGAAATTTTTCACTTAAAAATATTTTGAACTTTAAACTGCTAGCCCTGTCCAGTGTGGCTCAGTTGGTTAGACATCATTCCTCAAGACGAAGTGTCACCTGTTCAAGTCCCCTGTCAGGGCACATGCCTGGCTTGCAGGTTCAATCCCCGGTTGGGTCACAAGAGGCAGGCAATTGATATTTCTCCCACATCAATGTTTTGCTCCCTCTCTTTTTCCAACCCTTCCCTCTCTCTAAAATTAAATAAATAAAATCTTAAAAAATAAACTGCTGCTTTTAAATAACAGACATTAATTCAGACAAGTAATACATATTTTACACATATAATTTAACTGTAAGGTCATTTAAATTTTAAAGGATAAATTATTTATTGGTCATTTCAAATAGCAGTCAATCTTAATTTGGAGGAAGAAAAGAAGCTGATCTATTTAAACCATTTTTTTTTCCAATAAGATCTCTAGGACATATGTCCTTTCATTTTTTATAATAATTGCATTAAATACAATTGACATAATCATAAAATTCACCTTTTTAAAGTACAGAATTCAGTGGCTTAGTATATTCACAAAGTGGTGCAACCGTCACCACTATCTAATTCCAGAACTCTTTCATCAGCCCAAAGAGAAACTCCCATTCACATTAGCAGCCACTCCTCATTCCTCCCTCCCTTTAGCCACTGGCAACCACTTAGGTACTTACTGTCTCTATTCTGGATTTTCATATGAGTGGAACTATGCAATAGGAGGCCTTTGTGTCTGGCTTCTTTCATTTAGTATGTTTTCAGGACTCCATTTTTTCTAGACCAAATTATATTCCACTGTACAGGTATACCACTTTTTGTTTACACATTCATCAGTTGATGGACATTTGAGCTGTTTCTACTTTTGGGCTATTGTGAATAATGCTGCTGTTAACATTTGTGTTCGAGTTTTTGTTTGAACATATGTTTTCATATCTTGGGTATATATATCTAGTATCACTATTGTAACTGTTTAACTTTGTGAGGAGCTTCCAAACCGTTTTTCCCAAGTAGCTGACCATTTTACATTCCATCAGCAATGTGAGAGGTTTCCAATTTTTTCATATCCTTGCCAATCCCTGTTAGTATCCATCTTTTTTCTTATAACCATACAAGTGAGTGAATAGTTTCTCATAATGTTTTTTTTTTATTAAGGTTTTGATTTTCAATTCTTTGATGGCTATTGATATTGAGCATCTTTTCATGTCTTTATTGGCCATTTGTATATCCTCTGGAGAATGTCTATTCACACCTATTCATCTCAAAGTGTTCTAATTTTTCTTGTGAATTCTTCCATGTCCAATTAGTTATTTAAGAGTACATTGTTTAATTTCCACATATTTTTGAATTGTCCAAATTTACTTTTGTTATTGATTTCTAATTCATTTTTTTAATCCTCACCCAAGGTATGTTTACTGATTTTAGAGATAGAGGAAGGGAGAAAGAAAGAGAGAGAGAGAAAGAAACATGGATGTGGGAGAGAAGCATCAGTTGATTGCTTCCCGCATACGCCCTGACCGGGGGTTGAACCCACAACCTAGGTATGTGCCCTGACAGGTATCGAACCCACAACATTTTGGTGTATGGGATGACACTCCAACCAACCTAGCCAGCAGGCCAGGGCTCTCATTCATTTCTTAAAGTGAGCATTTTTCACAGGTATTCATATGAATACCCAGGCTGTGAAGTAATTGAATTTAGTAGTTAAATTGAATTCAGAATATTATTTGTTACTAGAATTTTCAAATTACATTCCAACTTATTTTCCAGACATTTGGTTCAAGTTTGCCATGCATAATTCTTCATGATGAACAAAGAAGTCTAGTTTGAAATAAACTTTAAGGGGTGGAAATGGATAGAAATTCTCAATGGCCAGGACTATTCATGTGATAGTCACTCAGTAATATTTTTGTGCTATTCTGTGCCAATCACCTGGGTTTGTTTTTTTTTTTATATTTGAAGTTTTCTTGGCAGAAATCATTATGAGCCAGCTGTTTTTACTTACTTTTAATTTTAGACTTCCACATGAATAACCCCTGGTGAATGGCACAAGAAACTGGTAAAAAACAGTATCATTTAGTGTAACAGGTATGTAGTTATATAGCCAAGATTTCTTTTCCAGAGATGATCCTATGGACATACAATTTTAAAAATCACCAGAGTGCTAAATACCTTTTAGAAAATAACACTGGGCAATAATTCTTCCCCAAAGTAAAATGTGCCCAAGGAGAAGCAAGAAGATTCTTTGGCACAGAGGTCAAAGTTAAATTGTCTCTCTATTGGTTCAGTGGTGATCAAAGACAGGTTCCTAGAAAATTAACTGACCACAACATGTGTTTCTATCCTTCTGAACGAACTGCATGAACTCATGTTGTAAATATAGTCAGCATTATTGACTGCAGATCTCATTTAAGTTGTAGCTAATGATATATCTGGCTATCTATGAGCTTGCTGGAAAATAATCATTCAAATCACAAAATGATAAAGCCCCTGAAATTGTAGAAATCACCTGGTCAGATCCCTCCACCATTCATGTTATTGTTTTGTTTTGTTTAATGCAAGGCTCAGAAGTTTATGTTTATCGAATAGTATTATTTTTTTTATCCTCACCTGGGAACATTTTTTTTTTTCATTGCTTTTAGAGAGAGAGGAAGAGGAGATGGGGGGTGGGGGAGAGAAAGAAACATCAATCGTGCCTTCCATATGAGCCTGGACCAGGGTTTGAATCTGCAGCCTAGGCATGTGCCCTGACTGGGAACAGAACCTGCAACCTGTCAGTTATAAGCCAGTGCTCCAACTAACTTAGCTGCACCAGCCAGGGCTAAATATTATTATATAGCTGGCTGGGCTTATTCAAACATGAAACTAATTTTCAGTCCCATTCAATTTTATTGAAATTTAGCTGATTAATTTTTATTTTTCAAGATATCAATCAGTTGCATTTGCAAATTAATCAGATGTTATACTTTTAACAAACATATTTAGAATACATCAAATCTCTTTTATTTGGAATATACTTTTAACACAGTAGAAAACTATTCCTGAGGTTTTATTGTGTGTAAATATGAGCATTTTTAGAAATGACATATTTCTCTATTTTTGGGGAAAAAGAACCCCACCAAAATAGAAATGCTTCTAAATATTATTTTTCAAAATATTAATTTGCAATAGCTTTCAAAAAGCAGTTTTCTAACTTGTTACACTAATAACTTTATCTTCAGTTTAAAACATTGTTTTCTAGCATCTATAAAGTAGTATACTACTGATAGCCACTTTTCATCATAGAATAAGTAAGCAAAATTAGAATGCACTTGTCTTTTTGTAAAAGAAAAGTGCAAGTTAATTTATAGGTTCTGACAACTATTTTAATACTCAGACAAGAAACACCAGGAAGTCTCTGAGTGAAGCCAAATATCTTTGTCATCCATCAACGCATGTTTCATCACAGACCACTGTAGTATAACGATTGTGCTATGTAAAAATCTTTTTTCCACAAAAATGAACGCTTCGACATCATCCTTTAAGCACAGAAAAATAATATTGGCGGGCACCGCCATCAATTCATCTGTACTGTGGAACTCCTATGTCTCTCTCAAGATACTAAAATGATTCATACCCAGCTGGCATCCAGACTAAATAAGGACGCCAGTGTCCATCTGTATATTAAATAGTAGTAAAGCTCAATTTCTTTGAATTTTTTTTAGATTAAAAAATATAAAAATAGAAATTTAACATTTTCTTTTAACATCCCAATGGACTATCCATCACGCACACCCTGGATGTGCCCATCCTACTCCACTGTGGGGACCTTCACATTAGAGGATGGGGGCAGCTTTGGGACCATTTCCACTTCATTGCTGAGGAATGTGAGGCCTAGACAGGTGCAGTAAACTGAAGCCAGAGAGGCCTGCATTAGATAGAGCTTCCTAAAATGGCTCCATCATTCATCAGCCTCTGCAGTCTTGTGCAGATTATATAATCTCTGTGCTTCTATTTCTGTTGTAAAATGGAATAATATTGTAAAGTGGAGACAATAACACCGTATGGGACTGATGTGAGGATTAAATAAAATAATTTTGTTAATATAACCATAATACCTTTCCTAAACCCTCACAAATTTTGCACAGTCCCCAAACCCTTGTCCTTAACCTTGACCTCCCCATCTACTTCCCAAGAATCAGAGGCCATATGTTAGAACTCCCTCAATTTTAGGTCTCCCCGTGGTAAAACTTCTATCTAAGCACAGTGCTTTTACTGTGTTCTAGAATCATCTCATGTTATCTCTTCATGGACCTTCTTCCATCAATTATCCCCTCTTTATTCTATATACTAATCCACTCCAAAGCTACTGACCTTTCCGCTTAGTTGGTAGGTAGGTTCAAGGATCTCCCAACATTTTTAACTTAAACTTTTTAACTTAAGTTAAAATTCATATTTATACTCCTCCTCAATTTCTGAGAGGAAATAGTTTGTTTAGTACTTAATTATTTTAAACTTCTGTGTAATACAGTGTTCAATAGTTAACCAACATTTCTTGAGTGCCTACATTGTCCTATGCACTGAGGATATAGCAGTGAAAAGGCTGGATACTGTTCCCTCCTCTTAAGGAGCTAACCTTTTAAAGGGAGTGGGGCACAGAAAGTCAGTAAGGTAAACAAGTAGAATATACACATGGTGATTAGTATGTTGAGGTTTAAATAGTGTGGTCAGAGAAAACATCACTAAGAAAAGTCACATTTAAATAAAGATTAAAAGGAGGTGAAGGAGAAGCCCTCATGGGTATCCAGGGGAAGACATTCCAAACAGAGGAAATATGGCAAGTGCAAATGCCCTGAGGCCGGAGAATACTTGCCACTGAGTTATAGTTACAGTATCCATATACGGGCCATTTTAGTCACTACTCATATTCAGTCAAGGTCCTATGTGAATATATTGAAACAAAAGGACTAAATCATAAAATTAATCAACACCAGCAACCCTTATATAAAATAATAAGGAGAATCAAGATAGAGATTCTTTTTATGTATACATATAAAAAACTAGAAGAAAATATGCCTAGCTGTTACCGTGTTCATTTCTGTAAGTGGTCACAAGGTCATAGCTGACATTTATAACTGTTGTCTTCCACTATCCATTTATTATTGCCTTGGCCCTCTACCAGAATCTCTTTTTCTGGTCTGGGTTCTTTACCTGGTAGGATGAACCAAACTTCCATTCCTGAAGGATCTAAATCTCCTTAGGGTCCTTCCCTTTTCTGGTTGCTCTAATTTTTTATTAATCTCTCCTATTAGACATGGAAGAGCTCAGAGTCTTCCCAAAGAATCTCTTGGGTTCCAGAGAAACTCTTGGGTACCTGTTCCTTGTGTGTAACAGAGCCCCAATCAGTAATTTGGACCAATCATCTCACCTGGTTGAGTAACCCTTTCTTAGCTGTTGGTTCTGTGGCGTGAGGAACTCCAAATGGCTAAGTGACATCTCAACTACCCAGTGGAAATATTACGCTTCACAATGGAAGCATTTTTCTTTTGGGATCTAAGCTTCAAACATGAGAACTCAAAGTTCCAAGAATGGGAAATAAAAACTCTGCAAGTAAATTATTAGGTGTAAGAATGAGAAAAGCCACTTTCATTTTCAACCCTTGATTTGTGGAGTGATGCATTCTGGCCGTAGAAGAAATAGTACTATATACTGAAGAATACAAGGCAGGGCAAAAGTAGACAGTTGTGAGTATGTGAAACAGTTTATTCTTATTCTTGTATTATTTATTAATTATTGTATTATTTTCCATGTGAACAAATGTAAACCTACTTTTGCCCCATGCTGTATATTGAATTTTGTAAGACAGTCCCAGTCTTTCAGGATGCTCTCTCCCCACTGGCTTTGGCACTCAAACAAAGGCTATTCAAGCAGTCCATCAGGCCAACTGCTTCTGGATGATGATGTATGTGGAAAGATCTATGAATTTCACAGATAGGACCCCATTGCCACACTTCTTTTACAGTGAAACATGTTTCTCAATTTCAAGTAACACTGTATGTAACAACATTGCAGGAAATAAGTCCACGGATGGTGGTGCTGGCAGAAGTACTATATGAGCAGGGAAGAGAAATCTATACCCATAATATATGTCTAGTCTAGTAAGGACAAATTGCTTTTACCTCTATGATGATATAAGGAGTCCAATGTAATCGACTCGCTGCCAATTGGCTGACTACTTTCCCCAGGGAATGTGATATTGAGGGTCCAGGCTAAGTCTTTATTGTAGGTATATTAGGTTTACTGAGGGTCTTACTTAGCCAGGTCAGACTTACTGAGGGGAAGTTAATGTTGAGTCCATGCATAGTCTTCATCTTTGCAAGATGGCCACATTGTATTTAAACTCATTGAGCAAACACTAATATGTCTGGAGAAAGAGGTGAAGTGAGGTTCATAGTACATGTCATCTTGTCCACCTAATTGAGATCTTTCTCTAGAGTGGATGCCCTTTTGTGAACATTCTTAGGGGATTTAAATATTGACATTCTACCCATTTGAGAGGTCCATCCACATACCCCTTCCCCACACCTTCTTTCTTAGTGTCTCCAAATGCTTCTGTTCTTTCCAAGTCCTAAGCACACAGTGAAACTCTTAGCAGCTTCCCATTGATCAGCATAGGTCTGACCCTGCTGGTGTGGCTCAGTGGATTGAGCGCCAGGGCCAAAAATTTGCTGGTTTGATTCCAGGACACATGCCTGGGTTGTCAAGGCGCAACTTTGCTCATTGATGTTTCTCTCCCTCTCTTTGTCCCTCCCTTCCCCTCTCTGAAAAGAAATAAAATCTTTTTTTTTTAAATCAGTGTTGAATAAAATAAACTAATGAGCAAAACAGAACCAGAGACATGGAAAAAGGGAACAGACTGACAGCTGCCAGAAGAAAAGGAGACAGGAGGGCGGAATGGTGGAAAGAAGGGGAAAGGAGTAGTCAAAGAACATGTATGAATGACGGATGGACATGGACAACAGTGTGGGGATGGACTGTGGGAGCAGTGGATGGAGCGGGATGGAGGAGGGCAAAGGGGGAAAAATTGGAACAACTGTAAGAGAATAAACAAGAATAAAATTTTAAAAACTAAAAAATATTTTTAAATAAATAAATAATGTAAAAAATCAGTGTAAATCTATTCTTCTGGCTATTTCTTAGTCCAGATCCAGTGGAGAACCAAATGTACTTCTTGGAAATCTTGCTTCACCATTGTCTTTCAAGGATACTCCTCGAAAGTGTTTTCTGTTTAGTGCAGAATTATCTATAAATCAGGTAAATTACATTGGTTGGTTTTCAAATGTTAAACCAACTTTCAACTCCTGAAATAATTTTTGTCTTCTCTTTTTTTTCTTGATCAGTTAGAGGCTTGTGGATTTTATTGATTAATTCAAAGAAATAGCTTTTGTTTTCATTGATTATTGCTATTTTTGCCCATTTTCTATTTTGTTAATTTCTGCTCTTGGGCTGTTGATTATTTCCTTGGGCTGCTTATTTGTGCATCTTTTTCTAATTTTAGGCCTTTCTTCTTTTCTAATATCAATGTTTAAAGCTATAAATTTCCCTCTAAGCACTGCTTTATCTATATCCCACAAATATCAAAATGCTTTATTTTCATTATGGTTCATTAAAAATACCTTGTAATTTCTCTTGAATTTTTAACTTGTGGATTATTCAGAAGTGTATAGGTTGATTTCATAATATTTTGAATTTTCTTAGAATCTTATTGTTTTTTATCACTTAATTCCATTGCCAGAGAAGTACTTTTAAAAATGTCGATGTTTAAAAATTTGTCAATACTTGTTTTATGGCTTAACATATGTGGTCTATCCTGATGAACATCCATTTGCATTTGAAAAGAATGTGTATTTTGCATTTTTTGGGCATAGAGTCCTATAAATATCAGTAAGGACAAAGGCATTGATAATGTTCAGTTCTTGTGTGCCTTTGATCATTTCCTACCTGGGACTATCAGTTGCCTCGAAAGGGATGTTAAAATCTCTAACTATGATTGTGGAATTGTCTGTTTTCCCTTTAATTCTGTAATTTTTGCTTCACATATTTGGAAGTTCTGTTATTAGGCATATACACATTTATGATTATTATGTCTTCTGATATACTGACACCTTTATTATTATAAAATATCCCTTTTATCTCCTATAGTACTTTGTGCCTTGAAATATTTTTTCTAATATTAATATAACCACTCTAGTTTCTTATGTTTACTGTTTGCATATCTTTATTTTCAAACTATGTGTCTTTATATTTTATTTATTTAAAATGTGTATTTTATAGGTTGTAAATGCTGCTAAATATCTTACAATGCACAGAACATTTCCTCACATTGAAGAATTATCCACGGCCTAACATGCTGAGAAACCCTGCTCCCTGAGTAACAATGAGTGGTCGGAGTGAAACTGGACAAAAATAGACTTCCTTCAGATGATATTATTAACAGGGCTTTTAAGCAAGGGATGGAGGGCTGCTACTGATACTGATACCTTCCAGTGATACTGGAGGTTTAGAGAGATTTGGGCATTCTAGAATCTTAACTTTGTTTACATGAACCCAAATGTCCCTGTTCCAAGTTTCAGTGTCACACCCTTCCCAATCAATGCCCTACATTATACTAAAGAGTCGTGGCAAGGCTATGAATCAACTTATGTTGTAATTCTGAAACCTGCACAATTAAATTTTATGGTCGATTTTCAGCAAAATTAGTCTGCGGGTACCAAAACTAAGGGTTTCATTTAAGGCTGCTATGGAAGCTTTCATTCTCTGACTCTGACTTGAACTGAATGTTTAATGACTTGAACTTTCCATTTCTTGATGTAAGTTCTTTAGTGCAATCAAATGCAGCCACTCCCAACCTACAGTTGTTAGAGTCACCATTACTGTCAAATTGTCAAATATGGCTCCAAAGCACTTGCTAATAGTGTTAATTGTTTATGATGCCACTACAACCCATTTTCCATTGGCATGTTGCTCAACATTGAATTTGAGTTTAGGTATATGACCAAATGAACCCAAAATCCCATATCTGAAAGTCTGTTTCCTCGAACCACTCTTGAGAACATTTTCTTTATTAGGATTCAACAAAGAAACAAAAACTATAGCAGTTATCTTAACTGAGAAAACTAATGTAAAGAGTTATTGGAGACATCACAATTATTGGAGAATTGAAAAGGCAAAGTGGAACAAAGAAGTAGAAACTGCAAGGAATAGATGGGATAATAAAAGGTCAAGTTTATGATTTTTGGGACCAAACAGAGGGGCCCTAGGGAGCCAGAACTTAGACCTAGAGGAGAACATGCCTGTTGACTTAATACTGGCACCTCAGTAGTTCAGGAGGGACTCTGACCTCTAAGGAGCGTTGCTCATTAGCCGATACTGGTATGTCTGGGGAATGTGATGTGGCTCCTTCTGAGAATATGTAAAGAATTCCAAAGCCAGAGCCAACTGCCGCTGCTGGCATGAATTACTGTTGCCTGGGTGACACTGATAGATATAGGAAGCAAACAGGAAGAAGCAAGTCTCCTCCACTCTTTCTGCCTCTGATCTACTATTTGCAGAACCTAACAGAGAGTCAGCCTGGCAAAGGAAAAATGGGAATTTCAGAGACCCAGTCTCAGTACCACAAAACATGGTATAGATGGGTAGGTTGGAAGCTGAGGAACAATTTCTTTATAATGAGCAAAGTCAGACGATCATTGTTCAGAGTACACCAGAAAGGATGACAGAGAGGCAGGAGTCTAGGACATTTCACAGGTTTCTAGGGTCAGTAACTAAGTGAATAGTGGAGAAAGAAGTAGAGTATATGTAGAGTGGGGAGTAGAGAGGAGTTACAGTCTAGTATGAGAAAAGATCTGTTGGGACTGATAAATTTAGTTCAAAGACAATAAATGCATAAACCCTATTGAATCTGAAAGGAGGGAAGGGTATGTTTAAAACATTGTATGGCTGGCCCTGGCCAGGTAGCTCAGTTGGTTACAGCATCAGCCCGATACACCAAGGTTTCAGGTTCGATCCCCAGTCAGAGCACATACAAGAATCAACCAATAAATGCACAAATAAGTGGAACTACAAATAGATGTTTCTCTCTCTCTCTCTCTCAACAACAACAACAAAAATCAATAAAAATATTAAAACAATGCATAGCTTTCTATTTCCAAACAATCTTTTGACCCATTAGAAGTATTTCACACTTTCTCCTATATCCTACAATAGACCTTCTCCCTTGTTGCAAGATAGTAACAAAAGTGTGATATAGGCTCATAACATAATTACCTGAAAATTTTTCTTTAGCCTTTGCCTTCTAACACTGGTTGATGTGAGAGTGTGAGGCAGGAGTCTTTTTCTTATTAATTACATTTTATTGATTATGCTATTGTAATTGTCCATATTTTTCCCTTTTGCCCACCTCTACTCAGTGCCCACTTCTCCCTCTGGCAATCCCCACACCATGTCCATTGTTCATGTCCATGGTATAAGCTCTTTGGCTACTCCATTTCCTATACTGTACTTTACATCCCCATTGCTATTCTGTAACTACATATTTGTATTTATAACCCCTTCACGACTTCACCCATACTGCCCCTCCCCCTTCCCATCTGGCAACCTGCTGGTAACTTCTTTTCTCTTGCTACTTTTAAGAGTCTCTCTTTATCTTTAGCCTTTGGCCTTTTAATTATGATGTGTCTTGGAGTGGGCCTCTTTGCATCCATCATAATTGGGACTCTGTGCTTCCTGAACTTGCACACCTATTTCCTTCACCAAATTAGGGAAGTTTTCTTTCATTATTTGTTCAAATAGATTTCCAGTTTCTTCTTTCTCTTCCTTCTGGTATCCCTATGAGGTGAGCATTGGACTTCTTGAAGCTGTCCCAGAGGCTGCTTATATTATCCTCATTTTTTTTTATTCTTTTTTCTTGTTCTACGTGGTTGCTTTTTGCTTCTTTATGTTCCAAATCATTGATTTGATTCTCAGATTCATCCACTCCACTGTTGTTTCCATGCAAATTGTTCTTTATTTCAATTAGTGTGTCCTTTGTTTCTGACCGAGTCTTTTTTATGCTGCCGAGGTCCTCACTAAGTTCCTTGAGCATCCTTATAACCAGTGTTTTGAACTCTGCACCTGATAGATTGCTTATCTCCATTGTGCTTAGCTCTTTTTCTGCAGTTTTGATCTGTTCTTTCATTTGGGCCATGTTTCTTTGTCTCTTTATTGTGGCAGCCTCCCTGTGTATTTTTCTGTTTAGCTGCTTTGACTCCGTGTCTTGGTAATGTGGCCTAATTAGTAAGTGTCCTGTAAGGCTAAGTGGCGCAGCCTCCTCTATCACCCAAGCTGGGTACTCAAGGTGTGCCCTTCATGTGGCCTGAGTACACCCTCCTCTTGTAGTTGAGCCTTGGTTGCTGTTGGCAGATCAATGGGAGGGATTTACCCAGGCCAGTCAGCTGCAAGGACTGACTGTGACCACTGACCACCAACCTCCATCTTCTGTGGAGGATCAGCTATGCAGGGGCAGGGTGGTGGTCCTCTGACATGATCTTTAGTTGTCCACTGGGTGTGCTGGCCCTGGGGTTTCCAGGGTGGTACAGGCCTAGGTCAGCCCCCACCTGTGTTTTACTTGGGGCACCCTGCCTGAGTAGTAAAGCAATCTGAGATGGCTGCTGCTTGTGCTGGGTTTCGAGATTCCCAGGCAAAGCCAAGACTCTTATCTGGCTGTTGTCAGGGCACACTGAAGCCAACTGTTGTTCAATAGGACTTAGGAGCTAAGACTAGCTGCTATTATGGAAAAGCAGCTTGGGTGGGCCCATAAGCTGGGTGGAGCAGAGCCTCGAGGGATCTCCAAGGCGAGTCCAACAGTATTAGCCAGGTTGATGGAATCTCAGATATGGCACCAGTTTACTGGCTCTGTGAGGGGGCGTTTTAGCAAAGGGACAGTGGCCTCTGCTCACTTTGATGCCAGACACTTCAGTTCCTCCGTTTATGCCCCTGGTGACTTTCAAGCTGCTTACCCCAGTGCTAAAGCTCAGAGGGAGTGAGTCTGAGTAGGTGAGTCTGTGTGTGGGTTCTTTAAGGGGAACTACTTGGGGCTCCAGCAGTTTTCTTCCACTGACTCAATCCCTGCTGGTTTTTGTAGCCAGAAGCTATGGCCACTTATCTTCCTGGCACTGGAATCCTGGGCTGGGGGGCCTGGTGTGGGTCTGGGACTCCTAGTTCCCAAGATATTCCTCCTGAATTTTTATCCACAGGACCAACCGATTCCCCGTCCATGCCCCTCCTACCAGTCTGGGTGGATGTGGTTTCTTTAATTCCATAGTTGTAAGATTTCCATTTAACTGGATTTCTGATGGTTCTGAGTGATGGTTGTTCTACATTTTAGTTGTCATTTTGATGTGGTTGTGTGAAGAGTCAAGCCATGTCTGCCTATTCCACCATCTTGACTGGACGTCAAATGATCAGGCAGGAGTCTAGAAAGCCTAGTAAATAATTTTCACTGCATCGTCATATTTTTAGTTTCCCTCTACTTTACTCTCTTTAGGGAATCAGTCCTAAACCTTTGGCAGGGGCCCCAGAGGGAGAGTTACTTGGGAGCTAGGGGGGAAATCTGGTGGTTTAACTAGATTAAATCTGGTGGTTTAACTAGTCTATTTATGAAGTAGACTTTTAATCAATTATTCTGCTTTTAGTCCCAACTTTACCCCTGCTTCTTGAAGCACCTGGTACTGTCCATTCCTTTTTATTTTTTAAAGATTTTATTTATTTATATTTGGAGAGAGTTTATAGAGAAGGGAAGGGAGGAAGAAAGAGAGGGAAAGAAATGTCGATGTCAGAGAGAAGCATCAATCAGTTGCCTCTCTCATGCTACCCAACTACGGATGTGTTTTGACGGGGAATCAAACCAGCAACCTTTTGTTTTGTAGGATGACACCCAACCAACTGAGCCACACAGGTCAGGGCTGCCCATTCTCTAGCTGTTTGGTAGTTCTCTGGGGCAAATAAGGCTTGCTCTTGGTCTGTCCTTTGTTTTTTTATTTTTTAAAAAGATTTTATTGATTTATTTTCAGAGAGAGGAGAAGGTAGGGAGAAAGAGAGGGGGAGAAACATTGATCAGTTGCCTCTTGCTCCCCGCCAACTGGGTACCCGGCCTGCAACCCAGGCAAGTGTCCTGACATGGAATTGAACCTGCAACCTTTCAGTTCCCAGGCCAGCACTTAATCCACTGAGCCACACCAGCCAGGGCAGGCTGTCCTTCGTTTATTAAATGAGTTCCCACTGCCCTTCTGCTTTCAAATTTCCAAAGTGTTAGTAAGTTTATCTCTTCTCCTGTTCTCTCAGAGATAGACAAGTGGATAGGCCATATATGACAATAGAACTCTGACCCATAACCTCTGCAGCAACCAGCCTGGGAAGCCAAACCACAACCTCTGAGACAGTAAGTCCAGAATGGTCTGAACTTGTCAATGAGTCAGCTTCCTTATATTTCGCCCCACTACCAATACAGGACCCACCACAAAAAGGTAATCCAACCACACAAGAACCCTGGCTTCTAGTTCGCCCATCCGTGGCTTCCCAATGACAATGACTTCCAGTCAAGGCATATTTGAAGCCTTCCTTTTTCTTTCCCCCCACTTTAAAGCTAAGCTTCCCCACTCCTCTGCCTGAGTTCTCTGAGTCTTTGCCAAACACAAGTGATGGTGGCTGACTCCCAGCTATAGAGAACTCTGAAAAAATAGTCTCTGTTCTCATTTCGTTGGTCTTTGTCTTTCTCTATATTTTTTTACATTGAAGTTCTGTGTTTTTCCCATTTTTTAAGAGGGATTTCAGGAGGAAGTGGAGTTACATGTGGCACAATCCACCATCTTTAACTAGAGGTCTCTTCCTTTGTTCTTTTTCCATGACCAATTCGCCCTTTCCCCTCCAGCTCCAGTTAGCACTAAAATAGCATTTGTCTATTCCTCTTGCAAACCTAGATGCAAAATTTAACATCTATTCATATTCCTCCAAAGAATCTATTGGAACAAAATCATTAGAGAATGATACAGATTTTGCTGAACCTTGCCTACGAGAGATAGATTAGGTTACATAACATCTCACAGTAAAGAACTTAAATTCAACTCCCCAAACACTGAAACATTTCATTCTCCCCCAGAGTCTCTCCTTTGAGACGATTTTCTCTTTCTCCCAGGAAGCTTGGAGCCTTGCTAACTTCTCCATCTCTGATTCCCCTCACCCTTTTACCCTAGAAAGCAATTCAGCTCAGCCCCCAATCATACCACCTACTGCAGAACGAAAGGAATGCTGATTCACCAGGCTTTCTACTCCTATTGTTAGGTGAACCTGTCCCACTGAGGACGTATGTGTTTCACCCTCATTCTAATGGGCCTTCATGAATTTTTTCTAAGTGAATACAGGCGTCTTTTCCAAGAGGTAGTTTCCATTCCAGGTCCTTAGGAGGAAAAAAAAAGTTCCCTATTTCTCTAAAAATGATACATTTTCTCACTCGCTAACAGTCTTTTTGTGTTTCCAACTAGCTTACAAGCTTCTTGAGTGCCTAGCTACATATTTTTACAATCTGTAGAGTACCTAACAATGTCAAAAGTTTACAGAAGACATCAGTGGGCAGAAAGGATGGATAGAATTTCAATGAAAGGAAATAGTTTTTTCAGAAAGTGCCTCCTTAGTGGTTCCTCTAAGTTTGACCTTTATCTTTAACACACTAAACAAACCCAATAAAGGGTACCATATTAAAAACCATTATTGCGTGCCTTCAGTGGTGGGCACTCTATTCAACATGGTTTAGCTGACCTGTGGGCTCGCAGTCATTATTACTGTCTTTCATTTCTTCCATCAGTTAAAGATTGGCTTCCTGGTTACAAAGTCTGGGCTGCAGTGGCTTAAGAAAGAAGTTTATTTTCTCATGTAAAAGAAGTCTAGGGGTAGGTAGCGCAGGATTAGTATGGAAACTACAGAAGGCATAAAGGATCCAGGCTTTTTCTGCTCTTCCCTTCTATCTTCCTAAGCACCTGGTTTCCAAGTGCCACTGCAGTGTTAGAGCGCTGTTGGAGCTCCAGCCAGCAGGCCCTAGTCTTAGCAAGAAATATGTGTAAGGGCAATGACAAAATGGGAGAAAGAAAGAAAGAAAGAAGAAAGAAAGAAAGAAAGAAAGAAAGAAAGAAAGAAAGAAAGAAAGAAAGAAAGAAAGAAAGAAAGAAAGAAAGAAAGAAAGAAAGAAAGAAAGAAGAAAGGAAGGAAGGAAGGAAGGAAGGAAGGAAGGAAGGAAGGAAGGAAGGAAGGAAGGAAGAAAGAGAAAGAAAGAAAAGAAAGGAAAGAGAGAAAGAGAGAAAGGAAAGAGAGAAAGAGAGAAAGAGAGAGAGAGAAAGAGAGAGAGAGAGAAAGAGAGAGAGAAAGAGAAAGAGAGAAAGAGAGAAAGAGAGAGAGAGAGAGAGAAAGAAAGAGAGAAAGAAAGGAAGGAAGGAAGGAAGGAAGGAAGGAAGGAAGGAAGGAAGGAAGGAAGGAAGAAAGAAAGAAAAAGCGCGTAGCAGTTGTCTGCACTGTTTTGGGGAACTTTACCAAAAGTCCAATGCAAAAAATTTGTTTACATCTCACTGGCCAGAGCTTAAGTCACATGGCCATGCCTTCCCCAATGGAGACAAAAATGTGTTTTTAAAGTGCAATTTTAAAATGCCCCCTGATTTCTGTTACTAAGCGCAAGGGGAGAATGGATATGGGGTAGGCCACTAACACTTCCTGCCACAGTTCCTCTCAAATTTGCTGTACATGATGTTCCAGTGCTTGGTGTTAAGTTGTCCCTGGATCAATGAATAAATGTGTAAGGCGTTTTTAGATAAACCCAAGTAGTTCACAATATGATCTTTTTTTTTTTTTAAATTGACTTTGTTTCTAGAGCAGTTTCAGGTTTACAGAAAATTTGAACAGAAAGTACAGAGAGTTCCCGTGTACCTCCCCACCGCCCCCACACAGTTTCCCTTATTATTGACAGTCTTACACTGGTGTGGTCTTTGTTACACTTGAACCAATATTGATGCATTATTATCGTCTGAAGTCCACAGTTTATTTTAGGGTTTTCTCACACTGAAAAGTTCTATGGGTTTTGACCCATGCATCATGTACCCACTACTACAATATTATACAGAATAGTTTCACTGCCCTAAAAATCCCCACCTATGCACACCTTCCTTACTCCCAGGAATCCCTGGCAGACACTGATCTTTTTACTGTCACGATAGTTTTGCCTTTTCCAGAATGTCATATAGTTGAATCATATAGTATGTACCCTTCTCAGACTGGTGGTTTATTTTCTTTATTTTTAAAAAATATTTTATTTATTTATTTTTGGAGAGAGGGGAAGGGAGGGAGGAAGAGAGGCAGAGAAACACTGACGTAAGAGAGAAACATCAATCAGTTGCCTCTTGCATGTGCCCACACCAGGGACCACAAACCAGGCACGTGCCCTGACCAGGAATCAAACCGGCAAACTTTCACTTTGCAGAACTATGTCCAACTGAGCCACACTGATCAGGGCCGGGCCCATTTCTTTTAATTAGCAATATGCATTTAAGGTTCCTCCATGTCTTTTCATGGCATGATAGCTCATTCCTTTTTATCACTGAATAATATTCCATTGTATGAATATACCAGAGTTTGGTTATCCATTCATTTATTGAAGGACACCTTGGTTGCTTTCAATTTATAACTAACATTGCTTTAAACATTTGTGTGCAGGTTTTCGTGTGGACTTAAGTTTTCAACTCATTTGGGTAAATACCTAGGAGCATGATTGCTGGGTTGTATGTTAAAGCTATGTTTAGCTTTGTATGAAACCAACCAAGTATCTTCAGAAGTGACTGCTGTTTCATATTACCATCAACAATGCATGAGAGCTCCTGTTGCTCCATACCCTCTTCAGCAGCTGGTGTTGTCAATGTTGGGATTTTAGCCATTCTATTGTGTTGGCCAAAAAGTCCGTATATTTTTTTCTGTAAAATAAAAAGACACATTTTTCATTTTCACCAATAACTTTATTGATTTGGATATTTTGAGCATGTCAGCTATCCCTCGCTATTGACTTCAAGTGGGTAGAGGCCAGGGGTGTTGCTAAACATCTTGCAATTCATAAGACAGCCCCACAGCAAACAATTATTTGGTCAGAATATCAATAGTATCGAGAAACTTCACAAACTGCTTTTTAACACATTTGATCAGTCACAGCACCTTCTTCATACACTGCACAAATCTTTTTTTGCATTTCAGTTGCATTTTTACCTTTCTTAAACTAATATAGCATAATACACCCAAAATGTTGCATATTTTCTTCCATCTGCATATTAAAATGGCTACACAAAAATTCACCGATTTTGATGTTTTTTTAAGTGCGTGCTGATATGAGAGCTGTCATAATACAAACTAACAAAATTCTTTCAAATGAAGTTCAACACAACTATGCACTACTAGAGCCATCACACAGAAAAAACATAATGGAGTTTTCGCCCTACCCAATAATAGGATTTAGTTATTTGATGAAATATTAGTATCTCATTTGTGTTTTAATTAAAAAATATATTTTATTTATTTATTTTTAGAGAAAGGGAGAAGGAGGGAGAAAGAGGAGAGAAACATCAATGTGTGGTTGCCTTTCGTGTGCCCCTCACTGGAGAGCTGGCCTGCAACCCAGGCATGTGCCCTGACTGGGAACTGAACACACGACCCTCTGGTTCACAGGCTGGCACTCAGTCCACTGAGCCATACCAGCCAGGGCTTATTTGTGTTTTAATTTGCAATTCCCTAATAACATATAATATTGAACATCCTTTCATGTGCTTACTTGGATATTACCTATCTTTTTTTGGTGAGATATCTATTTAGATCCTTTGTTCACTTTTTAATTGCGTTTGTTGACTTCCAAAAGTTCTTTGTATATTCTAAGTAAAAAAATATTTATTAAATATGTGTTTTACAGATAGTTCCTCCCAATCTGTGGCTGGTCTTTTCATTCTATTGTCAAATCAATTTTTTTTGGCATAAAGTTCATATTTTCTTGTTTCTTAAATCACTGCTATATTTATGTCCCTCCTTTTAGTCCTAATATTATTTGTTTGTATTTCTCTTTTGTCTGGATTGGTCTCACAGGACTTTGTTTTATTAGTCTTTTCAAGGATTTAACCTGAGTTTTGTTAGCCATCTGTATTGCATCTATTTCTATTTTAATTTATTCTCTGATCTGTATATTCTTCCCTCTACTATTTTGGATTTATTCTTTTTTTTTCAAATGTTTGAAGCCAATCACTTATATAATTAATTTTAGTCTTATCTTCTAGTGTAAAAGCATGTAAGGTTATTAATTTACCTATATCCTATAAATTTTCATATATAGTATTTTTATTACCTCTTAAATCTAATACTATAAATTTCCATTGGGATTTCTTCTTTGATCTTTCAGTTGTTTTTTAATCTCTAAATACATGAAATTTTAAAAATAATCATTTTATTATTGATTTCTAACTTAAATAGAATATGGTCAGTGAATGGTATCTGTATAGTAGCATATGTTTTACATTTGTAGTAAGTTGTACAATGATCTAAATCAAAATTAATTTTTAAAAATATGTTATTGATTATGCTATTACAGTTGTCCCTGTTTTTCCCCATTTGCTCCCCTCCACCCAGTACCCCCATTCCCTCCAGTAATTCTCCCTCAGTGCATGTCCATGGGTCATGCATATAAGTTCTTTGGCTTCACATTTCCTATACCATTCTTAACATCCCCCTGTCTATTTTATACCAACCAATTTATGCTTCTTAATCCATGTACCTTTTACCCCATCTTCTCCCTTTCCCCTCCCAACTGATAACCCTACGAGTGATCTTCATATCTGTGATTCTGTTTCTGTTCTGGTTGTTTGCTTGGTTTATATTTTTACATTCAGTTGTTGATAGTTATGAATTTGTTATCTTCTTAATGTTCATAGTTTTGATCTTCTTTTTCTTAAATAAGTCCCTTTAACATTTCATATAGTAATGGCTTGGTGATGATGAACTCCTTTAGCTTTACCTTGTCTGGGAAGCACTTTATCTACCCTTCCATTCTGAATGACAGCTTTGCTGGATAGAGTAATCTTGGTTGTAGGTCCTTGCTTTTCATCACTTTGAATACTTCTTGCTGGTCCCTTCTTGCCTGCAACGTTTCTTTTGAGAAATCAGCTCACAATTTTATGGGAACTTCTTCGTAGGTAACTTTCTGCTGTTCTCATTGCTTTTAAGATTCTCTCTTTATCTTTGAACTTTGGCATTTTAATTATGATGTGTCTTGGTGTGATCCTCTTTGGGTCCAACTTGTTTGGGACTCTCTGTGCTTCCTGGACTTGTATGTCTATTTCCTTCACCAAATTAGATAAGTTTTCTTTCATTATTTTTTGAAATAAGTTTTCAATTTCTTGTTCTCTTCTCCTTCTGGCATCCCTATTATTCGGACGGATATTGGTACCTTTGGAGATGTCCTGAAGGCTTCTTATAAGAATCCTCATTTTTTAAGTTCTTTTTTCTTCTTACTGTTCTGATTGAATGCTTTTTTCTTCCTTATGTTACAAATAATTGATTTCATTCTCAGCCTCGTCCCCTCCACTGTTGGTTCCCTGTAGATTTTTCTTTATTTCACTTAATGTAACCTTCATTTCTGCCTGGATGTTTTTTATGCTGCTGCTGTACTCAATGGGTTCTTTGAGCATCCTGATCACCACTGTTTTGAACTCTATCTGATAGGTTATCTCCATTTCATTTAATTCTTTTTCTGAATTTTTTTCCCTGAGTTTTGTTCTGTTCTTTCAATTGGGCCATATTTCTTTGCCTCCTCAATTTGGCAGCCTCCCTGTGTTTGTTTTTGCATATTAGGTAGGGCTGCTTTGACTCCGTCTTGGTAGCATGGCTATTGTAGAAGAGCAGACCTGTAAATTGTGAGGGCTGGAGCCTTAGGTGATCATCAGGGTGGGGCAACCCATTTCACTGTTTTGTGGTTCTGTGTGGTGGGAGGGCTCAGGAGACAATGCTGCTGCCTGACTTCTGGAGGTTTGCCTGGGAGGAAGTTGTCTCCCAGCACTCACCCTGTTTCATTTCCCTTTCTCCCCAATTATGCCACTTGTGCCCTTCCAGCTCTTGCCCTCATGCTGAATCCCAGAGGGGATGGGTCTACATAAGTCCCAAGTCTACACAGGTCCTTTAAGAAGAGTCTCCAGATAATCTGGCTGTTTCTTCTGCTGCCCCAACCCCCACTGGGTTTTACAGCCAGAGGTCATGGGGATTTATCTTCCTGGTATTGGAACCCTGGGCTTCTTGGTGGTCTGGCTTGGGGCTGGGATCCCTTGCTCCCGAGATATCCCTCCTTATTTGTATCCATGACTATGGGACCACTCATTCCACTGCCTCCCAGGGCCTCTCCACCTCTCTCTGTGTCTCTGCACTGCCCCCCACCCGTGTGGATGTATGTGGTTTCTTTAAATCCTTGGTTGTTGGACTTCCATAAGGCTAGATTTTTCTGATGGTTCTGGGTGATATATGCTTTGTAGTCTAGTTGTAATTTTTTTGTAGTTGTACAAGGAGGCAAAGTGTGCTTACCTATGCCTCCATCTTGACTGGAAGTCCAAAATTAATTTTCTTAAATCTTCTTTGTATATTTGAAAAATGTGTGTTCTCTAAATGCTGGGTTCGGAGTTCTATATATTTGCCTTAGAAAATGTTAATAGTATTGGAGACATTCCTGCAATGACTGGTGATTCTTGGATGTCTTTTAATATTTAAGAGTGCTATACACTGAATGTTTTATGTCCTCTCAAAATTCATATGTTGTAAACTAATTCCATTATAATGGTTTCAGGAGGTGGGAGTTTTGGGAGGTGATTAGCTCATGAGGGTGGAGCCCTTATGAATGGAATTAGCGCTTTATAAAAAAGGCCCAAGAGAGTCCCCAACCCTTTTGGCCAAATGAGGATACAGTGTAAAGACAGATGTCTATAAACCAGGAGGCAGCCACTTACCAGACAGTAAATCTGTCGGCGCCTTAATCATAGAATTCCCAGCCTCCAGAACTGTAAGAAATAAACTTCTGTTGTTTATAAGCCAACTTCTGTTGTTTATAAGCCACTTAGTCTATGGTATTTTGTTGTAAAAGCCCGAATGGACTACAACAAAGAATGAAGTACTAAAAAGCTGACTGGAAATTCTTTATGTTCAGATGGGGATTGTTGACTGGGCTTTCAATGTAGGCTGATTGCTTATGGACCCAGATAATTCATTATGGGATCCCTCAAATGTCAATATTCTGCCATTCTAATCTATCTTCTAAAACTATATTGACATTTGTTTGCCTGCTATTAACTCCCCTCCTGTTCTTTTTTTTTTTTCCTTTGGGTTTATAAACTTTTTTACTCCTTTACTTTTCATTAAATTTTTTTAATTGACATATATATGCATTCAGAAAAGTGACCACAAATATGCAACCTGAACACACATGTAAACCAGCACTCAGATTAAGAAATTAAACATTATCAGCACTTCGTGAGCTTCCCCATGCTCTCCTCCAGTCATTATTCCACCAAGAACAATGACTACGCTGACTTCTAACAGCATGGATATCTGGATAGTTTCCAGTTTAGGGCTAGTACCATGTATGGGTATGAACTTTTTTATACATGTAATTTTTAGTGAACATACGGACCCATTTCTGTTGGGTATACACCTAGGAGTGAAATTGTTTGGATAAAGGCTTTGCATATATTCAGCTTTAGCCAAACAGTTCAACAAAGTGATTATACCAATTTATGTTCCCTTCTGCATCTTATTTGAGTTCCACTTGCTCCACAATCTTGCCAATACTTGGTCTTTTCTGTTTGTTTGTTTATTTATTTATTATTTTCAGTTTAGGCTTTCTGATGGGTATGTAATGGTAGCCCACTGTGGTTTTAATTATATGCATTTACTCTTTATCTTTTTCTTTGTTTTTTTAATGTGTTTCAGGATGGAACAGATTAAAATGAAGGGGGTAATCCTCTGCATCTGTCAGAAATTTCCCCTTTATGGGTACTGATCTAATGGAACTTAGAACCTTCTTCCTGTACTGGAGGAGGGAATATAGAGGATGAGGGTAACAAGCTTTGCAATCAGACGTGCTGAGGTTTGATTCCCAACTCCAGTGCTTACTTGCTTTGTTACCTGTTTAAAGAAAAGAGAAATTTATTTAACCTTCCCAATTTTATGTAAAATGACACTAAAAATAGTACTGCCTTACTAGGTTATTATGAAGATTATATGAGATAAAATATGTTAAATGCTCTGCAAAGTTCCTTGCACATTGTGATCACATACTCAACTAATGGCAACTATTATAATAGCTTGTATTGTTTTATTTTCATTTTTATGTATTGATTTTAGAGAGAAAGGGAGGGAGAGCAAGAGAGACATCAATTTGTTGTTTCATTTACTTATGCACTCATTGGTTGATTTTTGTATGTGCCCTGACTGGGGACCAAACCTGCAACCTTAGCATATGGGACAGTGCTCTAATCAACTGAGCTACCTGGTCAGGGCTATACTTTATATTGCTTATACACATCTCATTTCTCCTTCTGATACACATTCTATGACAAAGCACACAGCACACAGCTGCCTCACATATAATAATTGCTAGTTGAAAAGACTAGTTGAATGAATGATGTTAAATATAAATGGAAAGTATTGTGATTGTTATAAAAGATGGCATAAATGATTATAATGGCTATAATACCAAATGCACGGCTAATGATTAATACATTATTTAAACACATGTCTCTCCTGAGCCCTGGCAGGGTAGCTCACTTGGTTAGAGAATCCTCCTGATACACTGAAGTTGTGGGTTCAATCCCCCATCAGGGCATACACAAGAAAAAAACAATGAATGCATAAATAAGCCGAACAATAAATCTCTCTCTCTCTCATCCCCATACTCTGTCTCTCTAAAATCAATAAATAAAAATTTTTAAAAATAAACAAGTATCTCTCCTATTTACCTTCATCATTTGACAGTTCATCATTTGACAGTTAAGGAAATTAATACAGTAGAGAAACACTACTGGAGCTAATTAATAATGACAATTAGATGTGTCCCATATTGCATTTGTGAGGATTTCTGAGACGTATCCCTTTAAAACCAAAACAAACAAAAATTTCACCCCAGAAACAAAAAGAAAACGCCACTTTTCTGAAGAGACGTTAAGCCTTTCAAATTTTAACAGACCCTTACATTCAGCAGTGGAAAGACTGGGGAGGCAACAGCTGCCCCAGCAGCTTCCGTACAATATGGCGCCGCCCATTTGTGCACCCCAGCTGGGATTACGTCCTCCTAGCCTCTTGCAGGACCGGAAGTGGTTTCGACCCTAGTGGATCCGGGTGGGTTCGCGCAAGTGGCCGCTGAGGTTCCAGTTCTTGAGCGTGAGGGGCCGCAGGTGTTCAGGTGGGATCCGGGTCGCAAGTAAGTGAGGATCAGGGGCTGGCAAGGTTTTTCACCCGGCTTGTGTGAGGGGCGGAGGGTGTTTCCAGTGCGGAATGAGGAGAGGGCTCGTGGAGTTGGGGATGTCACCATGTGCGGGGGCGACTGATTGCGGGGACCATGCCGTTCTAGAGCTGCTTGGCACTGCCCCTCTTCCTGCCTCTTGGCGCGGTTTCCTCGCACCCCTTGCCCGCGGTGGGGGCGGTTCAGCACCCAGCGTGCGGCCCCCCACGCCCTCCCAGGGCATCCCCTTTGGACCTCTCTTTTGCTGTAGGAGCACCTACCAAACCTTCATGGCTTCTTGACCCAGTAAAAAGGAAGCACCATCTGCAAGCACCTAGCAACTCCTCAGGCGCTGCGTGTACCAGGCGTCCAGTTACAGTTCCCTACCCCGGATTCGTGGGGACTTACCCCCGCCCCCCCATTGTTACCACCCCTTTCCTCCCAGGCCACACCCGCTGCTTCGGGCCTTGGTGGGGAGCCACCTCTATTTTTTTCCCCCCCCTGGGACAGATCAAAACTAGAACGTTAATGATTATTTATTGCATAACTGATACCTCCTCATTAAAATATAAGTAAACCCAAACCTTTATAAGCTTTTGACTTACTACGGGACGCAAACGAACTCTTTTTAGCTACCGACTCCTTTATTAAAAAACCAAATTAATTATATCATATGTTTTAGTTGTATTGCAAGGATGGAAAGGACTACACTGAAATGTTTTGTTAATGATCAGAATTAGGAAGTTGGGATACAGGAGATTAAATGGGGGGGGAATGATTGATTTTGGTCAAGTTGAACTTGTTTTAAAAATGCATTTATTCTTCAATACTTATTTTAGTTGTAGTACCTGCATACAATCTCGTAAAACATTGATGTGAACATTTTAAATAAAATTGACCTCTTTCCATTTCCATTTTTTCTTCTTTAATTCTTGTCCCAAAGTAAGAACTGTTATCCATTTGGGATGTGTTTTTCTATTTCTTTTTCTTTATATTTATTGATAAGTGTTTATACATATAAGATATATTTGTGTTGAACTTTTACAAATAAGGTGTATTGTATCTACTCAGCAACTTGACTTTTTGTGCTTAAAAATGGGTCTTAGAACTTTTTCTTTGTCATCATGTACAGATCTATCTTATTGTTTCCACTAGCTCTGTAAATTCCATAGTATGTTAAGATTTCGCTCTGGCTGTGTGGCTCAGTTGGTTGGAGTATTGTCCTGTAACCAAAAGGTTGGGGGTTTGATTCCCTGTCAGGGCACATACCTAGGTTGTGGTTTGATCCCTGTTCCTGGCACTTACAATCCCATCTGGCACATGGGGGAGGCAACAAATCCATGATTCTCTCTTGCATCAGTGTTTCTCTCTCTCCCTTCCTCTGTCTCTAAAAAGCAATGAAAGAATGTCCTCAGGTGAGGATTAAAAATATATATATATATTTCATAGTATATGAGATTCCGTAGATTACTTAGTTTTTCACTATGGCATAGAAAAATCCTTCCACATGTATCTGTGTACCCATGTGAGCGTGTCTCAAGGATAGATACCTGCAAGTGGAATTGCTGGGTGGGAGGATGTGGATTTTTTTTTCGTGCTGTATTATCTTTAATTGAGTACACGGACTTTTCCAGTCACATCACCCACTGCTCTGTTTGACCGCCACTCTTGTGTCTCTCTTCTGCAATGTCGAGGCAAATACCCTTTTCACGGGGAAGGGAAATCCATGGTTTGTTGCCTTTGATAATAAAAAAGATGTTGCAGAGCCTTGTGGCAAAGCTGTTGCCATTGACATCGTTCACATGAACTACATCAAAAGAACTAGGGTGTCTCTGTTGGTTATCACTACAGTTCTTCCCAGGTTAGCACCTCTGGTCACCAGACACAGGTTACCAATATCAAACTTGATGAAATCAGTAATTTTACCAGTCTCCAAATCTATCTGAATGGTACTGTTGACCTTGATGAGGAGTCAGGGCAGTGGATGATGAGAGTGTCATGTGTCACCAGGTGAGGGATTCCTTTTGTGCCCACAAAGATCTTCCTCACTTTGCACAACTTGTACTTGGGCTCCTCAGATGTAATATGATGAACAGCAAAGCGACCCTTGGTATCATAGGTCAGATGGAAATTCTCTCTGTTCTTGTCAATACTGATCACATCAGTAAAACCAGCCAGGGATGCTATATCAGTTCAGACCTTGCCATCAGTCTTAATGAACTGCTGTATGCAGATCTTTACTTCATCTTCTGTTAGGGCATCCTTAAGTCTGTGTTTAAGAAAATGATGCGAGGGAGACATTCTGTCAGCTTGTGGAGACCGGTGGATGGCCGAGGAGCAAACACACCAGTCAGTTTATCCAGCATCCAAAGCTTTGGAGCTGCTACATGCTTCAGATGCTTCTTGGGACCCCAGGCCATGGCTGCACTAGACACAGAAAGAGGCGAGGGCGTGGATATTTTAATACCAAAGTACTTACTAGTGAGATTATGTTTTCGTGATTGTTGACAAGTTCTATTTCCTCTTTTGAGAAATGACTAATTTCTATTGGGTTGTCTTTTTAAACATTTTTTAAAAATATATTTTATTGATTATGCTATTACAGTTGTCCCATTTTTTTCTCCCCTTTATTCCTCCCCGTCCTGTACCCCCTCCCACCAGCCTTCCCCCACTTAGTTCATATCCATGGGTCGTACATATAAGCTCTTTGGCTTCTCCGTTTCCTATACTGTTCTTAACCTCTCCCTGTCTATTGTGTGCCTACCATTTAAGCTTCTTATTCCCTGTATCTTTTCCCCCATTCTCCCCCTCCCCTTCCCCACTGATAACCCTCCATGTAATCTCCATTTCTGTGATTCTGTTCCTGTTCTAGCAATTGGCTTAGTTTGTTTTTGTTTTTGTTTTTGTTTTTGTTTCTTTTAGTTTCAGTTGTTGATAGTTGTGAGTTTGTCATTTTACTGTTTTGATCATCTTTTTCTTAGATTAGTCCCTTTAATATTTCATTTAATAAGGGCATGGTGATGATGAACTCCTTTAACTTTATCTGGGAAGCACTTTACCTGCCCTTCCATTCTAAATGATAGCTTTGCCAGATACAGTAATTTTGGTTGTAGGCCTTTGCCTTTCATGACTTTGAATACTTTCTATCCCCTTCTTGCTTATAAGGTTTCTTTTGAGAAATCAGCTGATTATCTTATGGAAATTCCTTTGTAGGTAACTGTTTCCTTTTCTCTTGCTGCCTTTAAGGTTCTCTCCTTATCTTTAAGCTTGGGTAATGTAATTATGATGTGCCTTGCTGTGTGCTTCCCTAGGTCCAACTTCTTTGTGAGTCTCTGAGCTTCCTGGACTTCCTGAAAGTCTATTTCCTTTGCCAGATTGGGGAAGTTCTCCTTCATTATTTTTTTCAAATAAGTTTTCAACATCTTGCTCTTCCTCTTCTCCTTCTGGCACCCCTATGATTCGGATGTTGGAGCATTTAAAGTTGTCCCGGAGGTTCCTCAGTCTCTCCTCATTGTTTTGAATTCTTGTTTCTTCATTCTGATCTGGTTGAATGTTTATTTTTTCTTTCTGCCCCAAATCGTTGATTTGAACCCTGGTTTCCTTCTCTTCACTGTTGGTTCCCCGTGTATTTTGCTTTATTTCACTTTGCATAGCCTTTGATTTTTCCTCCGTTTTGCGACCATACTCCACCAATTCTGTGAGCATCCAGATTACCAGTGTGTTGAACTCTGCATCTGTTAGGTTGGCTATCTCTTCATCACTTAGTTCTATTTTTGGAGCTTTGATCTTTTCTTTCATTTGGACCATATATATATTTTTTTGTCTTGGCGCACCTGTTATGTTGTGAGGGACGGAGCCTTAGGTATTTGCCAGGGCAGGGCCACCCACATCACTGCCTTGTGGTGCTGTATATGGGGAGGGGTCCAAGAGGGAACAATGCCTCTTGCTTGGCTCTTGACCGGCTCTCAGTCATTTCCCCTGCTACCCATAAGCAAATTGGGCCCTTCTGGTGCTGACTTCCAGGTGGGTGGGTTTGTGTACTTTCTAGGACCCTGTGGGTCTCTCAGATGAACTCTCCTGTGAGACTGGCAGTTTCTCCCGCTGCTGCAAACCCCACAGGATTTTACCAGTAGAGGTTTTGACGCTTTTGTTTCCTGCACCAGAACCCCGGGTTGCGCAGTCTCTCTCACTCCCCAGTTGTTCCTCCTGGTTTATCCGCGCAAATGTGGGACTGCCCAGTCTGCCAGCCGCTGCCTTGCCATGCATCCCCTCCTCCACAGCTGCCCGTCTCCACCCCTCCTGCCCGTCTGGATGAATGTTTCTTCTTTAACTCCTTGGTTGTTGGACTTCCATACAGTTCCATTTTCTGGAAGTTCTAGTTTATTTTTTGTTTTAAAATTTGTTGTCCTTCTTTTGGTTGTACAAGGAGACAAAGTGTATCTACCTACGCATCCATCTTGGCGGGTGGGTTGTCTTTTTATACGTATATAGTAGGGTTTTATATATTCTAGATAAAAATATTTTGTCATTTATATATGTTTTAAATATTTATCCCCAACTTAGTACTTATTTATTTATTTATTTTTTATCCTTATCTGAGGATATGTTTTATTGATTAGAGAGAGAGAGAGATAGAGAGGGAAAGAAACACCTATATGAGAGAGAAACATTGATCTCTCATATAGAGATCCCGGACCGGGATCTAACCCACAACCTTTTGGTGTATGGAGTGATGCTCCAATCAACTTATCCACCCAACCAGAGCCCAGTGTAGTGCTTAAAGTTGTTGCTTGTCTTTGTCCATGTGGCATCTTTGTTAAACCAAAGTTTTAAATTTTATGTTTAAATACCAATCTTTTTTGTGCATATTTTGTATTTTCTGGCTATCATTCCCTATTCTAATGGTTCTCAAATGGGAGATATTTTGCCTTTTAGGGGCATTTGGCAATGTCAGGAGACATTTTGTAAAATTGATTTTATTGAGGGGGTGAAGGGAGAGAGAGACACACATCAATTTGTTGTTCCACTTATTTATGCTTTCATTGTTTGAATCTTTTTTTTTTTTATACTCACCCAAGGACATTTTCATTTGATTTTTTTAGAGAGAGAGAGGAAGGGAGAGAGAGAAACATCGATGCAAGAGAGAAGCATAGATTGGTTGCCTCCGTACGTACCTAGACCGGGGATCCTATGCATCCGAACTGGGGGTCGCATGTGCCCATGCCCAGGCTGGGGCTGAACTTGCAACCTAGGTATGTGCCCTGACCGGGAATCGAACCCGCAACCTTCTGGTTATGGGATGATGCTCCAACCACTGAGCCACACCGGCCAGGGCCATTGGTTGATTCTTGTATGTGCCCTGACTGGAGATTGAACCTGCAACTTTGGCGTATAGAAATGATGTTCTAACCAACTGAGCTAACCAGCCAAAATCATGTTTAAAATTGAGAAGGCAGGCACAACCAAGATGCAAATTGGTCTCAAAGTATGAAACATTCGACTGAAAAACAAGATAAAACTTAGAAGAAAGAACTGTAAAGTTTTGGATTTAAGTACAAAATGTAAACTATAAATATATAAAATTCAGGTATCAGTGTATTTTAATTTACCACAAGCCTTATATGACCCATTAGTCATATGAAACATTCTACTGCTACTTAAAAACATTCCATACAGCATTAATAAAAGGTAATAGTATTAATGTAGTCCACACTAATTAGACCTGTCTCAAAAATTGAATACAGACCTAGGTATCACATTTTAAGCAATACCTTGACAAACTTGAGGCTGTTCAGAAGGATCTAGCCACAGTGGTGAGTGGTTTATAAACTAGGTCATAGGAAGATTGGGTGGATTAAGTAGAATATACTAATGGAAATCATAAGAGCTACTGTCTTCATATATTTCACAAGCTCTCAGGAGGGAGTAAATACTTTTGTCATTTCAGAGGCCAGACTGAGCATCAAAGAGATCAACTTTTATGTAGCAAACCTTAACAGAATGCAAGGACTTTCCAACAAAAACTGCCTCTTAAGGTAATGAACTCTGTTCCTAGAAGTGTTCAGGTACCGATCAGGTCAGAGACCAGATAGAGATCTATCAGTACTACCATGGAAAGGATTCTTGAATTGTGTGGGAGCTGAGTTTGGTTCCTAAATTTTAATACTATGCTTCTTTGTTTTCCTGTAATAGAAGTTCTGTGATTTATAGAACCTCAGTAGCAGTAATAACAAATATTTACTGAACCCTAACGTGCTAGCCAGTATGTTATGAAGTATATTGATCATCTTACTTAAGCCTCACAATAATTCTACCTGCTAGGTACTATCTTTCCCATTTTACTCAGGAGGAATCGGAGGCTTAGAGTAGTTCAGTGAATTGCCTAAGTCTATATAGCTAGCAAGTGCCAGAGGCTGGATTTGAACCTTAGGGTATTTGCCTCTAAAGCCCATATCATTGTCTTCTACCTTATGCTGCTCTCTGAATACTTTAACATATTTGTTTAATTCATTGAGTATGATTTATTTCAAGAACACAATTATTTTTCTGAAGTATTAAGTGGGATATTTACATCGTCTGTCTCTAAAAAGCATCATTGAAAAAACTTGTGGTTTTCTAATTATGAATATATACATACTTGTATAGAACTCAAAAGTTGTTTATAATTATTATTTTTCATAATTATTTATTTATAATCCTCCTACCCTTGGGTAACCACTGTTCCTGCATACAGTTATCCACCACTTAACAGGGACATGTTCTGAGAAACGCATGATCAAGAGATTTTGTCGTGTGTGAGCATCATAGAGCACTTAACACAACCTGGATGGTATAGCCCTCTACATACCTAGGCCACATGGTAAAGCCTATTGCTCCTAGGTTACAAACCTATACAGCATGTTACTGTGCAGAACAACACGAGATTAAATCAAGCACAAGACAAAATGATGGCAATCAAGAGATACAGTAAACACGAGCTGTAAGAGACTGCTGCTGGCATAACACGGCATGCTGTTTTATAACAAACCTTTTTTTTAATAAGTAGAAACAGTACAGTCTAAAATAACAAAAAGCATAGTATAGTATGTATTCATAAACCAGTAACCTAGTTGTTTTGTTAGTATCAGTATTATCTACTGTATGTAATTGTATGTGCTGTACTTCTCTACAACTGGCAATGAATAGGTTTGTTTATACCAACGTCATCACAAACATGTGAGCAATGGCATTGTGCTATGACATTGTGATGACTCTAATGTCACTAGGCAATAGGAATTTTTAATTATAATCTTATGGGACCACCGTTGTATGTGCAATTCATCATATGTCGTTATGCAGATCCATTAACAAAAATTTATTCACTAACATATCAGTAAGTGGAAGCGAGAGTCTTGCTTATTCTGTTTTAATTGATATGCTTTTGTATGATTAAAAGAGCCCTGGGCAACTGGTAGAGGGCAGGAGGATTTTCTTGGGTGAGGATGGAGTAGAAAATGTACAAAAGTGAAAAAATTAAAATATCGTTGTTTCATGTGGAAATTTGCAGCAGGGTTTTCCTGGATTGTAAATCTTTTTAGGGGAAATTTGTTCCCATATAGGTTTAAATTCTTTGTTTAAATATATTGTTACCATTTGTTTTGCAGATTGTGGGATTAGTGACATGCTTTCCTAAATAGCAGCAAAGTTGAAGATGTCTCGACACTTGGTAGCTTTGACAGTGACCACACTCCTTGGTGTGGCAGTGGGGGGGTTTGTGCTGTGGAAAGGCATCCAGCGCCGGAGGAACAGAACGAGCCGTGGGACCCAGCAGCAGCAGCAGCAGCAGCAGCAGCAGCCAGCTCCAGGCAGGAGAGAGCGGCCCCCTGCAGAAGAGGACCAGCTGCGCGCCGGTACCCCCAGACCCTCATGGGAGGCGAGGATCCTCGATGCCAAGGTGGTGACTGTGTCCCAGGAAGCAGAGTGGGATCAGATTGAACCCTTGCTTAGGAGTGAGTTACAAGATTTTCCAGTACTTGGAATTGACTGTGAGTGGGTAAGTTAAAAAGCAAAAATAAAATCTTTTCTGCTTTTCCAACGGGAAACCTTGAAAAGTCAGGTAAAGGATAAGATTAAAGGAGAATTAGCCTGTTCTCAACTTGCTAGTAAATAGACTTTAGCAGCAGAAACTACTTCTCTTCTCAGGATAAGAAAGTGCTCATAGTCATAGATTCTGGAGTCAGGCAGATCCATATTGACCTACAGCCCAGGCATGAGCCCTAACTGGGAATCAAACTGGTGACCCTTCAGTTTGCAGGCCGGTGCTCAATCCACTGAACCACACCAGCTCTGGCTACTATTAATATTTTTAATAGTATTTTCATAAAGATGCTTCTGCACATTAAGAAAGTCTTTTTAAATGGGCATTATTACACAAGTTGGGATTTTAAAAGATAACAGTTAAAATTTGAAACATTGTTTACTCTAAGTCAGGTAGTACACTGTTTATTTGATCATCTCCTTTAGTTTAATTAGATTCTCCTAATAATCCTATGTAGGGATTACTGTCCTCACTTTTATAGGTAGGAAATGGAGGCATAAATAGAGTTAGTTACTTCCCCAAGAACACAAAGCTGGCAACTAACATTTGAGCCCAGGGCTTTCTTTACCATCGGGTTAATTTTTCTAATCGCTGTTAACTTTGGGGGAGTTGTTGCATAGTTATGATGCCGATAATATGGCACACGTCCTTTTCTGTCATTCTGATTCACAGAGCAAACTTTAATCCCCTTGAATCAAAAGATATTACAAAAATGTAAATAGCTCAGAATGATCATCTTTTTTTGATGCATTGTGATACCTTGCCAGGAATCTCTGATATTCGTCTTTTGGATATCTAAAGTACAGCTGAGAACTAGGGAGTGGAATCAGAAGGGGACCTAAGCAGAGTACCTGCCACAAAATCAGATCAAGGTTGGTAGGAGTGACTACTAGATGCCAATACAATGATGGCCGAGTAGAAAACACCTGACAGTGCGGGAAAAGTTTGCTGGTCACGCAAGGCCTTACACCTTAGCTACTGAAGGTATTTCTTTATATCAGCAATAATAGTAGTTTATACCGATGGCCATTGTGCACTTTTAGTGTATTCTACATAGGAAATTATATTCTTTTAGAAATATTTACATATTTCTATATCATTTTAGAAATATTTGCACCAACATCAATAGAAGAAAACATTAGTAAACAGTGAGCTTTAGCATTTTCCAAATATCTTGATTCTAAATGAAGTAGAATTACAACAACAGACAGGGTATTCTGAAGTGAATAGTTAATAACAGCAATTGACTTAATAATAATAGTGTTTAATTACTATAGCACAGGCATGGAAAAGTTAAAGTGGCAAGTAATCCAAAACCCACTTCATGTTGGCTTTCAGTACGTATTAAATTCATGCTGGATGCCACATCTCCCTGCAGGAGTGATGGCATTTCTCCGATTGCCGCCACAGAAAAACTTTATGAGAAAGTCATCCATCCTTGTTCTCGCCATTCATCCGTTTCTGTTCCCTTTCTCTTTCATTTACTTTGATGTGTTTGTTTAGCTCATGTTTTTGCTCTTGTTTTATAGTCAGTATTTCTTTAGATTTACCAAAGTATTTCCTGTTTTCTTTTTTTAGTTCATCTTTAGTTCATTAGACCTTCTTTTCAGACTCATTTTCTTTAAGGTCATACTTTAGAATTTTAACATTTCTTGAGGGTCCGTTAATAATAAACTTAATCATTTTGAAAATGTCTCTATTTTGCTCTTGATCTTGAAGATATTTTCACTGGATGTAAAATTCTAGTTTGGTAGTTTATCACCATTTTCAACATAGTTTTTCATTATCTGGCTTCTGGCTTCTGTTGTTTCTGTTGAAAATCACTGTCAATCCACATGTTGATTCTTTATAGATAATTAATTTTCTGTAGCTCCATTTAAGTTCTTCTCTTTGAGTTTGTGGTTCTAAAAATTCACTGTGATGAGACTAGGTGTTGCCTTCTTTCTGAATTTCCAGCTTGGGATTCAGAGAGATGGCAATTGGTATCTTTTATCAATTTTTAAATTCTCTTTAAAGATTGTCTTTATCCTGTTTTCTTCTTTTTTTTCCTCTTCCTTCTCTTCCTCCCTCTTCTTCTTTCTTGCTGGAATTTGATCAGCTACATTATGAACTTTTTTTTAAAAGATTTTATTTATTTATTTTTAGAGAGAGGGGAACAGAGGGAGAAAGAGGGAGAGAAACATCTCGTGTGTGTCCTGATGGGGACTGAACCCGCAACGAAGACATGTGCCCTGACTGGGAATCGAACTGATGACCTTTGGCTTTGCAGCATGATGCCCAACCAGCTGAGCCATACCAGTCAGGGCATCTTTTTTATTTTTTGACCTTTTTTATTGTGAAATAAAACATATCAAGACAAGTACCTGAAACAAAAATAAACAGCAAAATGATTTATCTAGAGAACAGCTGTGTGTTTAGAAACTAGGTCAAGAAACAAAATTGCTAGTATCCCAGAATCCCCCCCGTGACCCTTTATAATCATGGTCCCCCCCTTCCCTCTAAGGGTTGCCATTATCCTGATTTCATGTTATTTACTTTCTTGTTTTTCTTTATGCTTTTACTATTCAAGCATGTACTGTAATACAGTTGTGCCTTCTTTTTAAATTTAATGTAGCTGAACCATCAAGTATGTATTCTTTTGTGTCTGGCTTCTTTCGCTTAACTTTATGTTTGTGAGATTTACCTATGTTGTGTGTGACTGGGACTCATTGCTATATAGTAGTTCATTGTATAAATAATATCACTATGTATTCATCCAAATATTAATGGACATTTGAGTTGTTTACAGTTTGGGGCTCTTACAAAGAATGCTGCATTCAGTATTATCGGGCATGTTTATCTAAGTGGAGTCCAGGGTCATGGAGTTTGTACATATATCTTTAACATTTTTATAGATAATGCCAAATTGTTCCTAAGGTGGTTTTAACTGATTTACCTTCATTAGTGTATGAGTATACAGTTTCTAGTTGCTTTTTGTTTGTTTTTTTAACAGTTGTACTGACTTTATTCCCCTTACCCTTCTCACTCACCCATCTGCTGTCCACTCTGCGACTGTGGAGGGGCCACATATGACCAGACATTAGGGGTCCACGGGCTGGGCACAGCCATTCTGCCACTGCTGTGAGGGGCCCTGTGGCAGCACACGCCAGCAGTGGAGACTCGGGCTCTGATGCCAGCCCTGGCTCCCAGAACTGTGGTCGTGGGGCTTAAGGCCCGCCTCATCGCTCTGGTCACTCACCCCCGAGCTGGCCCAAGACCAGGGAGCTCAGAGAGAGCTGGGGTGGGGACAGGCTCAGGTTCTGGACCTCAGTTCTGGTCAGATGGGCCGCGAAGTCCACTTAGACAGAGGGGTCCCCTCACAGCGGAACTCCAGTGGAAGGTGATGATGATCCGGAGTACCCCCCACCACTGCCACCAGCCCTGGGAAGTGGGTGTGATGCCCCAGCACCCTCCCTCCAATGTCCAGGTGCTTGTTAATTTATTTTTTAAATAAAGGGAAGTGGAAAAGCTGATAAACGAAGAACCCCATCCATACCGTCACTGCGCAGGTTCCATTATTGCTTCAGACCCTCGTGGTCTGGCCGGAAAGGAGCTGCCACGCACAGGGACCCAAAGCAAAGAGAGCTCCTGTCCCCACTGGGCTGGGGCCTCCCAGGAGAAGGCTGGCTGTGCCCGCCTATAGCTGCAAGACCACTTTGACCAGAGCCCAGCCTACTGTCTGGACCCCTTACCTCTCCACAGAGGGAAGGTATAAAAGAACAGGAAACCCAGTCTTGGGACAAGGTTTCACTACCAGCTCCCCGACACCCACCCAGGCTTGCTAAGGCCACAGTGTGGCTAGCAGGTGACAAGGCCACAGTACTGGAGACCCTGGTGTCAGTGACGGTGTGGGAACTCATGGGCATCCTGGCCTAGAGCCCATTGGGTGAGATCAACTTTTTTAAAGACACTATGAGCCAGCTCTGAAAATCTGCCAGGAACTGTGAGTAGAAATTTGAAATAGCAGGGAGGGGAAATGGGGAGGGGGGCCCTGATGACATCATGGAAACTCAGAGATAAGGGGTTCAGGAGAGGGAAAGAGCTATAGTAAAGCAAGAGCCTAGGAGACCCAGCCACAGAGCTGGGAGCCAGACAGGAAACGTTCCTCTTGGGGACTGGCCAACTTTATCTCCCAGGGGACAGCAGGGGCCTCTGAGAGGGCATCTGTAGGCTCCAGCTTGTTGGAGCCTGTTTAGCTGAGCCCTAAACTCAACCAGGCCACGGCACTGTTCCCTCCACCCTCAGTTAGCATCAGGCTATGTAGCTTGTTTCCAAATGTTTTCAGAAGTGGTTCTACTAATTTAACCTCCAGCCAAGCTAATGCGTGTATAGCAATATTTCATTGTGGTTTTAATTTGCATGTTGCATTAGATCAGTAAATCAATTTGTGGGGAATTGACTTCTTTATAATATTGGGTTTTTTAATCTAAGAGTATTAATTTAGATCTTTAGTTTCTCTTAATAATGCATTTATAGTGTCTGTGTTTTTTTTATTCTTTTTTAACTAAAATGATATTTTTGTTTTTAAAGATTTTATTTATTTATATTTAGAGAGAGGAAGGGATGGAGAAAGAGAGGGAGAGAAGTATCAGCGTGTGGTTGCCTCTCTCGTGCCTCCCCACTGGGGACCTGACCCACAACCCAGGCATGTACCCTAGACTGGGAATCCAACCGGCAACCCTTCGGTTCTCAGGCCAGCGCTCAATCCACTGAGCCACACCAGCCGGGGATAAAGTGATGGTTTTTAATGGGAACCAGAGATGTGATTGCAATAATATCATCCAATACAAAAAAAACCTATAGTGACCATGGATTGGATGTTTACAAAATGAAGAGGGTACCACTGGGTATAAAAGAAAAGCTGTTCCAGAACCTCACAGCTAATGTGACCGGCCTCTCCCTGCGATCCTGTCTGTGTTTGCCCCTGGAGTCCATCTTGCCAGGGCCAAAGCCCTGTGTGTTTGTCCCCACCACCCCAGCTCTCTTGGAAGCCCCCATGTTCCCCTCCTAGTCCTTGGGAGCTACCCTGATCATAGCCTCCTCTCCCACCATAACGATCATCTCCACAACTGCCCCCCATACTAGAACTTCCTGGTTCCGCTCCTGGGCCATCTGGTTTAGGGGCCTTACACTGGTTGCATTCATTCCTCCAAGAGAAGTTCATGTTCTCACATGTAGGATTAGGACACTTCTAGCCCTGAGCTCGCTGCTGTCCTCCACCGCCACCACCTCTCTAGGAAATCCTCCCCGGCCACCGCCACCATTGCCACCACCTCCATAGCCTGCATGGCCCATGGATCTTCCTTGCCCTCAACCTTCACGACCATTGCTACCACCCCAGTTGAAATCTGCTCACTGAGTAGCAAATGAGACCCTTACAGGATTCCCAGAGAATTCTTTACCATCAAACCAGTCAATAGCTGCTTTAGCAGGTGGGTCATCAAATGATACTGTGGCCTGTCCCTTCAGCTTGCCCATTTCCCTGTGTGTGTACAGATTAATCATGAGCTCTTCTGTTTTCTTATTTGTCTTTATTATACCAACCTGCTTGAAGTAATCAGCCAGACTCAATTGTAACATTCTTACCCAGGCCTTACAGGAAGATGGTATTGTTGTCTGAATTGTCCTGTTCAGAGTCATGATGTGATCCTTGGTCCCGAGGGCCACCAAATTTATTGAAGCCACCACGATCACCTCTTCCTATGCCACCTCCAGCTCCATAGCCACCTCCATGACCTCTGGGTTCATAGCCACCACTGCTGTGGTTGTAACCACTGCCACCACCCTGACCTCGTTCCCCACGGTCCTCCTGGCTTCCCCCATAGCCACTGCCACCACCACCACTCATGGGGGACTAAGCTTGTCCATTGTTGCCTCCACCACCCTCTCAACTACCTCCACTGCTACTGTTATACTGGTTCTGCTGTCTGTGGTCCTGAGGAGGATTATGGGAGCTTTGCTGCTGTCCATAGGTAGGTCCTTGTCCACCGTAGCCAGGCTACTGATCACGGCCCCCACTCTGGGGCTACCCCTAGTTGACGCTCTGAAGAATTGCTACCGTAACTTCCCCAGGTGCCGTGAGGCGCTGGCTGCTGGCCATAACCGGAGCAGAACTGCTGCCCATAAGATGACTGAGAACTCTGGCCACCGCCCTAGCTCCTAGTTGAGCCATATCCCTGGGGAACTGACCAAGTGCCACAACCTGTGTTCTGGATCTGTCCGTAAGAACCGTGGGTACTCTGGCCATAACCTGAAGTGTCCCCCGACTGGCTGTAGCCACCATAACTCTGCTGTCCGTAGGGCTGATTGCTCTGCTGGGAATAACCCTGCCCAGGCTGGGTGGGGTGGGCCCCATAGCTTTGGGTTGCTTGTTGGGTAGAGGTGTTTGAGGCCGTGTTGGCACCTGCACACACAGGCTGACAGGCAACAACATTCCAACACCACAGAGCACTGATGCCTCGAGGACTGAGCCGATTTTTTCATTATATTATAAATTAAACCTTAAAAATGTTTGTGTTTCTGGTATATAGAAATGTAATTGATTTTTATATATTTCTCTTATGTTAAGGAGCCTTACTAAACTCACTTCTTTGGATTTCTATGTACACTTTTATCACCTCTCATATAACAATTTTATTTCCTTCCAGTCCTTACACTTTTTATTTCGTTTCTCGCCTGGATGTACTGGCTAGGATCACAATATAGTGCTCAGTAGAAGTGGTGACAGTGGGCATCCTTGCCTCATTCCCTATCTCGAAATGACAGCTTTCGTCATTTTTGTATTAAATTTATCTGGAATAGGTTTGTTTGTAGATTCTTTTACTAGATTAAATACATTCAGTTCTATCCTTGCTTTGTTAAGAGGTTTTTAAAAAAAAAAATCATAGATGGTTGAATTTTATCAAGTGCTTTTTCTGCATTTCTAGAGATGACTGTAGTTTTTCTCCTTTATTCTGTTGTGAAATGCATTGATTTTGAATTCCTGGAATAAATCTAACTTGGTCATGATGTTTTATTCCTTTTATACATTGTTGAATTTATTTTGCTAATGATTTTTAGAGAATTTTTTAAAAATCTGTTTGTGTTATTGGCTTATCATTTTTCTTTCCAGAAATGACCTTGTCAAAGTTGGATAAAAAAGTGAGGCTGGCCTCATGTGAGTTAGGGCTGCTCCTTATGTTTGCGTTCTCTGGAAGAGTCTATGTAAGGTTGTAATTTTCTTTTCCTTAAATGTTTGATTACAGTCTACTAGTGCAGGCATCTGGAGTTTTCTTTTAAGGGAAGTTTTTAGATTATGGGTACAATTTTTAAAATAGTTTCAGGCTATTCATATTTTTTTATTTCTTCATGTCTGTTTTGATAAATTATATTTTTCATCTAAATCTGTCTTATCAAAAGTTTAAATTACGGGCATAAGCTTGTTTATAATATCTACTGATAGTTTTTTTCCCCCTCTCTGGTGGGATGGCTTCTTTTTCATTCTTGACATTCTTGACATTCTTGCTTAGTTTTTCTTGATTACTCTTTCTACAGGTTTATCAGTTTTTTTAGTCTTTTCGGAAAGCCAACTTTTGGCTTCGCTGATGTTCTTTATTGCATATGTTCTATTTCATTGATTTCTGCCTTTTCTCTGTTCTTCTAGTCTCTTGGGCATAATTCACTGTTCCCACTTATTCTTTAGTCTGCTTTAAGGACATCCTACCATACTGCTCCACTGAAACTGATCCAGTGGGTGGCTTCCTTGTTTTCTGTTCCAATGGACACTTATTTGGACTCTATTATTCTAGCTCTCAAAAACATCTGCACGATTCCTATACAAGACATTCTCTTTTGAGCTTTCATGCCTTCACACTCTCCGATTTCCTATCTTGTTCTTTCCTCTTTTCCCTTTCCCGATCTCTCTTCTCTCTCTGACTTACAAATATTGACGTGGCTCAGGCTTGGTCTGTTCGCGGTCCACCACAGGGTTTGCAAACTCAGATGCCTACAAGCTCCAGACAGGACATGCTAATGAATGATGTAGAGCTACTATATTTTGGTTACATAGGAATATTTTTAAACTTCAAAGAAATATGCGTCCTCCCTTTTGTTCTTTAAACGCAAGGCCTCTATCTCTCATTTTCCTAGTTTTGAGAGAGACACAGATCCTTAGAAATGCTGCTTTGTATTAGAAAAATGGCAGTATACAAATACAGTGACAAATGGGAAATGGCAGTCGGCTGCCGTGTCCAGAAGGCGTTATGGAGAAGCCGCTCTACAGTTCAAGCCACGTGATGCCAGACTGTCCAATTCTTTAAAGAGAAAATTGGAATACAGATTTTTAAAAACGTGAACTCTGCTAATTTTAAAATCCTGGCCCAAGTTTTTAAATATGTAGAGACAAAATCAAACATGTTTGTGTGTTAGCACATTGGTCCATGGACCACCATGTCCTCTAATCTACATTATTTGTCTAAGTGATCTCATCTAATTTATTTTTTTGGATAACATTTTTTATATTTAAAAAAATGTTATTTTTGATTTTAGAGAGAGGGGAAGGGAGGGAGAAAGAGAAGGCGAGAAACATCGATGTGAGAGAGAAACATCGATTGGTTGTCTTCAATATACACTCCAGGGGTAGAACCTGCAACCCAGGCATGTGCCCTGACTAGGAATCAAACCAGCAACCTTTTGCTATTTAAAACAAATTTTAGGTTTTTTTTTTTTATATAGCATGTTTAAATAGTATGCTAAAAGTATAGTTGGCATACTATTATATACCTTACAATGTTACCATGCAAAAGTTATGATATTATTGATTGTATTCCCTGTGCTGTGCACTATATCTCTGTGACTTATTTTATAATTGGAATTTTGTGCCTCTTATTCCCCTCACCTTTTTCATCCATCCTCCCACCCCTCTTGCCTCTGGCAATCATCAGGGTCTTTTTGTTTTTGTGTTTTAGTGCCAAGTGTTTGTCCCCTCCACCCCCCAGGTGGGACTGCTCACATATACAACACACACAGGCGTTGGCACCAAGGATGAGGACAGAACCCCTGGCCTCTGAGGAGAGGACAGGACTCTCTCCCAGCCCTTGGCCCTATGGTGTGAGATGGAAGAGGAGGATGGCTTCTCCTTCCTCTCCTCACTGGGGACTGAGGGGACCCACGAGCAAACTCCACCCCTTCCACCTCTCAGCCAAAGAGAAGCCCCCTTGGTGACATGTTTCGATTCAATTATTATAGGAAGTGGTGAAGGTATTGACCTGGTCCCAACCACTACAAAGTAAGATGTAAATGGTAAAGGAGAAGTACAGTTTGGATTAGGCCACACAAAGGGGCAGGTGCTACTGTCAGAAGCATGTGTGTCAGGGGAAGAGCAGTTACTGGGCTTCCAAGCTTTGTAGCCTTGGCTTAGCAGGAAGGGTAAAGGAGATGGATGGGGCTTATCGTTTAACATTGATGATGTCTGTGAGTTCAGGCTTGAGAGCTGCAGCACCCACGAGGAAGGCATCCACATCAGGCTGGCTTGCCAGCTCCTTGCCGGTAGCCCCAGTCACAGATCCTCCATAAATGATGCTGGTGCTCTGAGCCACTGCATCAGAGACAGTGGACTTACGCCATCCCCAGAGCTTTTCCTGTACTTCCTGGGCCTGTGTGGGCCATTGGTACAGTCTTGCAGCCTGTGTGGGCCTGTACCAATGGCCCACACAGGCTCATAGGTAAGAACAACCTTACTCTAGTCCTTCACGTTATCTGCTATGACCTCCGTTCGTTTGAAAATGATCTCAGTGATGCCAGCTTCCCTCTCATCTAGCTTCTCCCCAGTGTAGGCAATCACTCCAAGTCCCTTGGCCAGGGCATGGGTCACTTTCTGTGCAGTCAGCTCATCTGACTCCCCAAAGACGTGCCTTCTCTCCGAGTGCCCCAGGACTACCCACATAGCTCCAGTCTTCGATCATTCCTGGGGCTGACCTCCCCTGTAAACGCCCCATTAATCGCTCTGTAGCGGTTCTGGCCAGCCACAGCACTCTTGGGATCTAGCTTCTGCCTGCTGAAGTCAATGTAGGTGGTGGGGGGTGCACAAGCCACCATGGTGTTGGCTGGCATCTTGGTCGTGTTCGGGGTGTAGATGAGTTCCCCCAGACTTTTCTTTTGCCCATTCATCTTCCAGTTCCCCTGCCTCTCACAAAAACAGAGGATGCCATGGCGCTGAAGCCGGCACACTAAAGGTCAGGATCACCTCATCAGTTTGTTCACTGTCTCCATGAGGCAGTTTTTGTTTTGTTTTTTGTTTAAATTCCACATGAAGTGAAGTCATACAGTATTTGTCTTTGTCTGACTTCACTTTGCTTAGTGTGATACCCCCTAAGTCCATCTGTGCTGTCACACATGGCAAGATGTCATTCTTTTTCATTGCTGAGTTACATATACACACACACACATCTTATCACATCTTTAAACATTCATTTATCAGTGGACAACTTGCTTCCATATCTTGGCAACTGTAAATAATGCTGCAACAAGTATAGGGATGCATATATCTTTTCAAATTAGTGTTTTTGTTTTCTTTGGATAAGTATCTGGAAGTGGAATTGCAGGGTCATCTGAGTTCTCTTTTTAATTTTTTGTAATCTCCAGCATTTTATTAAATATATCCACCTGTCTACTTTACATTTCTCCTTGAATGTCTAATAGTCATTTGTATGTTAAGCCAAACTTAACATATTCCTAGCAGAACTCGATTCTTCTCCCCAAACCTATTATCCCTAGTCTTCTCCACCTTTAAGATTAAAATTAGGGCTACATCCTTACCATAAGGGTTGTCCAACAGACATGATATGATTGAAATTCAAGACACAGACAGGCAGTTATATAATAGTATGTTGTTACTTTCATGGCAAAATACAGGATCTAGCACAAATAATGCCCCAGTTTTTTATTACAAAATCATAAGCATGTCATTCTGTAACATAACGATATCACACTCAAGCACACCATATGACATTTTAGGTGAAATGTTCAAATTAAAACTTTAAATTATTACACCCATATTATTATACTATCAGCCACACTCAAGTAGGCATTAACTTCTGCTGGACCCTGTATATGGAAATTCAAAGAAATGTTTGTAGAAGCCAGCAAGTAACAGCATGCTGCCAGGTAGAGATATGGGTTTCCAGATCCCCCTGAGTTACCCATGATGATGTACAACTGTGGATGAGTCACCTGTACAAAATAGAGATTCTGCCATGTTTTAGCAGCTATTATTTTGCCTTTCCCCTGGGGATGTGAGGATGGAGATGTTCAATGTGTTCCTGCTCCATCTCTCATGCCTGATTTTTTTCTGGAATATCTGGCTACAGACTTCCTTGCTCAACAGGTACAAATAATTGGTGCAATAAATAATGAATGAAGTGAAGGTCATTTTTCCCAAAGCACCCTGCTGCAGGCCCTGGCTTCAGGCTTGTCCTGCTTCCTTTCCTCACAATTAACACTTCTCTTCCCATTTAGGAAGTATTGCCAGTGCTATCTCTAAAGCAGATTTTGCATTCATCCACTCCGTGTCTCCTCTACTTCCTCCCTGGTCCAAGCCTCAAGTATCTCTCATATGGATCCTTGCAATAGCCCCCTGGCTGGCCTCCCTGCTTGGCCTCTTGTGTCCCCACACTCCCTTCTCCATACCAAAGCCGTCTTTTAAAAATGCAGATCAGATCGTGTCAGTCCTCTGCTTAAAACCCTTCCATGGCTTCAAATAAAATCAAGATGTCTTAATTATTTACATGCTCTTAAGGACTTACATGCTCTGGCCTCTCTCAACTTCTGAATTTTTCTCCTTCTAGTCTCTTCCTGTCCTTCTCATTACTTTCGAGGCCTCATTGGGCCTTCATTCTGTCTCTTGAAAAGGACAACCTCATTGCTGTCTCAGAGCCCTGGTCTAAATTTTAACTGATAGATAAATGCCACAGACTAGGGATGCTCATTAGTTAACCTGTTCTAGCCCAGGACATGGAACCAGTCTTTACTCTCTGCTGCCATCGTGAGGTCATTTAAAGAATCACTGGCTTTTCCTGAAATTTATCAGCTCTGGATTTTTTAAGAATCCTGCATAGCATTGACCCATGTGGTTCGGTTGGTTGGAGTGTTGTCCCGGAGGGTTGTGGGTTCAGTTCCCAGACAGGGCACATACCTAGGTTGTGAGTTCCATTCCCATTCGTATGGGAAGGCAAAGAATTGATGCTTCCCTCTGGCTTCAGTGTATCTCTCCCTCTCTCCCTAAAAGCAATGACAAAAATGGGTGAGGATTAAAAAAAAAGAATTTTGCATAAAGATTAGAGTAATTTCATAGGTGTTCATTATATTATTTATGCTTTATAGATTACACGCAAGTCATATCATTTCGATGTATCACATATATAAAAACATAATAGAGAATAAAATATAAAAATTAAAATAATACTACATAGCATATAATCACAAATATGTTAAAAGTATTTTTAAATGCAAAGAGAAAAAGTCTGGAAGAAAAAATACCAGAATATTAACAATGGTTGTTACTTCTGGGCTGTGAAGTTTGGATATGTTTTTTATTTTTGTATAATTATATGTTTTTTTCAACAAATATACAGTGCTTTATTTTATTTATTTTATTTTATTTTATATTTTAAATCCTCACCTGAGGATATGTTTATTGATTTTAGAGAGAGGAAAGGAGAGAAAGAGAGAGAAATATTGATGTGAGAGAGAAACAGAGAAACATAGATCAGTTGTCTTCCATATGTGTCCTGAGCCTACAACCTAGGTATGTGCCCCATCTGGGGACTGAACCTGCAAACCTTGGTGTCCAGACTACACTCCAACCATCTGAGCCACCCAACCAGGGGTGCAGTGCTATATTAAAAAAAAAAAAATCCTGAAGCTAAAATGGATTATTCACTGACCCTCAGGAAAGAGGCTTTCGAGACCAATGCTCTCTAAGTGAATCACTGAAATATGGAAAGAAGTGTTAGAAATTTTGTCTATAATGATTGATGGCATCATTCATTTAAAATTTTTACTTTTGTATGTATATAATAATGTAATGTCTGTAATACCTTAGTATAGTACTACATGTATATAATTTGTAAATATATATGCATATATGTTGTTTATGTGCTAAACATTTTTTTATGAGTTGACCAATAAAACAATAGACTACTGAATTAAATAATGCTAATGAAGTTTAAATATGTCATGTCTTTCCCCATTAAGGGTTCATTGTTTTCCATGAGTAGTATGTAATATCAAGACAAAAAGATACTAGAAAGCAAAAAGGGTAAATAAGTGAGAAATAAAGACTAGATGTTTTGTTAATGAAGCCAAATTGACTCTGCTAGAGGATTATTCTTTCAATTATACATTTAGTATAAATGAGGTACCTATTGGAATCATAAACATTTGGATTTCTAGTGAGAAAACCTAAATTGTATTACAGTGGATCTTAAGCACAGTCCAGAAACGATATTATAAAGACAACTTATCTGTCCACCTATCTAGTTATTTACTTAATGCATTTTAGACAATGGAGCCTGACTGAAAAGATGTGCAGAGATTCAGTGTTAGGAATTTGCTGTGAGTATTATGTCAAATTAGCAGGCTAAATATTATAAGTGGAGATTTATGGCTTTTTCTTAGAGAGAGCTGGTATTACAGAAGGAGGGAATTACTCAATAAAAAAGGCAATTTGGCCACATCCAGATGAATTATTACAGAACAGAACCCATTAGTCAGTTTCTTGTAGGTCTTTTTGACCCTGGCTGAGCCCCAAGAAGTAGACAATGTTAAAGATCAAATTGGCATGCTTTCACTTGAAGATATTGAAATAACCCTCATGGATAAAGCAGTGCCTTAGAAGGGAAACCCTAAGGCTTTTGTGAGTTAAACCATGGTTTTACTTAGCATTGAAGTTGAAGTTGAGGGCAAAGGTTTTCCAGAATTTTGTTTTTAACAACGATTCTTTGAGATCCTGACTATTTCTTCTCGGTGATGTTGTCCACCTCAACAATAAAATATCCCTCCCTTGATTACTTGTAACACTTTGTTTGAACCATTCCTTTGGTATTTACCACATTATACTCTACCTAAAAGGTTATAATCCATAAGGCAGGTTCCATGTCTTATGTAACTTTATATCCACGGTGGTGCCTGGCGCAATGCCTAGCACACTGATACTATGGTAGTGAGAGAACATTGCCTAGAGCAGGGCTCTCCACTGCCAACGTTTTGGGCAGATGATTCTTTGTTGTGAGGGGCTATCCTGTACAGTACGCAGTTTATCAGCATCCTGGCCTCTAGATACCAGTGCACTGTCTCCCAGGTTGGGACAACCAACAATTTCTCCAGACATTGTCAAACGTCCTGGGTGTGTGTGTGTGTGTGTGTGTGCGGGCCCGCACGTGCGCAAAATCAATCTTAATGGAAAAATACTATTCTAGAGTTTGGGAAGTTTAGGTTCTAGTCCTGACTTTGCCATTCTCTCTCCATGTTTAAGTGAATTGATTCACCTGTAGGCCTTATATTTCCTCTTTTGAAAAATGAAGATTGGAATTTACTGGGTACTTTATAGAGAACCTTTAATTAATATCAATTTTGTATGTAAGTATTTCTGGGAATAGCTTCCTTAGCTTTTAGCATTTTCTCCAACTTATCTATTACCTCAAAAAGATTAAAACTATACTCCTGAAACTAGTACAGAATAGTGTTGTATGTAAACTGTAATTGAATAATAAAATTAGCCCTGGCCGGGTGCCTCATTTGGTTAGAGTATCATCCTGTACACAAAAAAGATGCAGGTTTGATTTTCAGTCGGGGCACATACCTAGGTTGTGGGATTGATCCCTGGCTAGAGCGTGTAGGTGAAGCAGTTGATCCATGTTTCTCTCTCACATCGATGTTTCTCTCTCACAGTGATGACTCTCCCTTCCTTTCTCTCTAAAATCAATAAACACTTCCTCAGGTTTTATTAAAAAAGAAAACTAAAAGAACAAAAAAGATTAAAACTGGACCAGTTACTATATAAAGTTATTTTCATCTCTTAACATATAAGGATCCTAGCTTATGCTCAGTATACATTTTTTTCTTTTATGACCAACATTTGTGACCATATAATGTTGAGAAAGCATTTTGTACTACTGGGATTTATTATAATGACAGGTACCACTTATTTATACTAGTATTTTATTTCCTACCCTTTGTTAAAAATAAGATCTTGTGCCCTGGCTGGTGTGGCTCAGTGGATTGAGTGCTGGGCTGCAAACCGAGAGGTCACTGGTTCAATTCCTGGTCAGGGCACATGCCTGGGTTGCAACCAGGTCCCCAGCTGGGGACATGTAAGAGGCAACCGATTGATTGATGTATCTCTTGCACATAGATGTTTCTCTCCTTCTCTTTCTCCCTTCCTTCTCCTCTCTCTAAAATAAATAAATAAATAAATAAATAAATAAATCTTTTAGAAAATAAGATCTTGTGGCAGAGATGATAAATGAGTGAAGTCACTAGCATGTATGTTAGAGAATCTGGATAATGAAAAGAGTATATTTATCATGTGGCACTATGCTCCATTGATTTTTTTGGTTGTTGTTAGCCTTTTAAAACCAGTATGTTTCTTCTTTTTTAAAAATCCTCACCAGAGGACAGAGGTGGGTTAAGGCTGGTTGAGGCCCCGGGTGCAGAAGAAAATATTGGGCCCCTTAAAAAAAAGAGAGAGACAGGGAAAATAAAAATACGTGTTAACCATATTTTTAAATAGATAAAAAATATGTACTATTAATGTTTTATTTCCAATAAAATTTGAATATAATATATGTATTGCACATGTGAAACCAAACTTGGTGTCATTGAAAAAAGTGTAAAGTTGGGGTTTTGCGGGGCCCTTCAGCAGTTGGGGCCCAGGGCGCGCACCCCGTGTGCCCGCCGTTAAATCCACCTCTGCCGGAGGATATGTCATTGATTTTTTTTTTTTTTTTTAGAGAGAGAGGAAGGGAGAAAGAGAGCCAAACAACGGAGCCACCTAGCTGGGGCTAAAACCAGCATGTTTCACATGACTCTGCCAGTGTGTCCCCCAGTGCTCCTCTGTGTCAGCTGGCCACTATTTATGGACTGCTCATATTTCGGGCTCTGGAGTTTAAGTTGCTGCTTCACAGAGCCCATTGCACTTATTAGTATATGCTGATCCTTAGATTTGAACCAAAATCCAGTCAGCTTTGGGCAGTTATGGATGTACCTCTTAGACTTTTTTTGCCACAGTGTCATGTCATATTTGGTACTGTGCTAGGGTGTGAACTCTGGCCCCGTTTTTCCCTCTGTTGCAGGTGAACTTGGAAGGCAAAGCCAGTCCTCTGTCACTCCTTCAAATGGCCTCCCCAAGTGGCTTCTGTGTCTTGGTTCGCTTGCCCAAGCTGATCTGTGGAGGAAAAACACTACCAAAAACATTATTGAACATTTTGGCAGATGGCACTATTTTAAAAGTTGGAGTAGGATGTCCAGAAGATGCCAGCAAGCTTCTGCAGGATTACGGCCTTGCTGTCAGGGGGTGCCTGGACCTCCGATACCTAGCCATGAGGCAGAGGTATGGTTTGCATGAATGCTCTGGGATTCCATTTGTAGATGAATGAAACTCTGTAACGAAACATCTAAAATTCATTATAAGCCTAGAGGCTTCTGAGATGCATATTGAATTTTTGAGGAAATATTCCAACTTTTGACAAAATTTTAGTTAACTAACTAGAATTGGTCTGTTTATTTTTACTGTTATTTTTATTTTTTAAAAGTTCTCTCTTTTTTTTAATCTTCACCCAAATATACATTTATTGATTTTAGAGAGAGAGGAAGGGAGAAAGAGAGAGAGAAACATTGATCAGTTCCCTCTCATACATGTGCCCACCAGGGACTGAACCTACAACCTAGGTGTGTGCCCTGATCAGGAATCGAACCCACAACCTTTTGGTGTATGAAATGATGCTCCAACTAACTGAACCACCCAACCAGGGCTAGAATTGGTCTTTGTAAATGAAACATTTAACATGCTGTCTCTATAAGCTCCAGGTTGTAAACGAATGGCCCCACTGGGTAACTGAGGGCCACAGATTATTTTTGTTTTTGTTTTCCCCATACGGTATTTTTGGAAATTTTAGTTTAAATGCAGAAAATTTAATGTAAACATCTGTATTCCTGGCTTCTCTTGAAAAATTTGATGATTTGACTGTACTAGGTCAGCAGTTCTAGAAGGCAACAGTTGACTGAGTAACCCTGTCCTCTTTAGATGAGCATGCTCTGTTCAACTTGCCTGAGTCCCCACCCCACCCCTCCCCTTGTAACCGAGACTCATCCTGAAGTACTTGAGTTTGGAAACCCTGCTTTAAGCCAAGTGGTGGTAGCTTTAATCCTTTGCTGGGTGGAAGAGGAATTTTTCTTTCCCTTGGAATTCTATTTCTATGGAAATTCTATTCTAAATTTTTTTAGGGAGTTTCAATGACCTTTTCTTGTATATATAAAGGTCCTCATTTTAATAATGTGTACTGTAACAGCCACACTCCCTGCCTTACATGACACTGACATAAAAGTTTGGAGGATTTGGGGCCCTGACCAGGTAGCTCGCTTGGTTAGAGCATTGTCCTGATACACTAAGGTTGCTGGTTTGATCCCTGGTCAGGGCACATACGAGAATCAAACAATGAATGCATAAATAGGTGGAACAACAAATCAATATGCATGTGTTTCTCTCTCAAATCAATTAAAAAAAAAAAGTTTGGCCCTGGTCAGATGGCCTAGTTGATTGGAGCATCATCCCATGTACCAAAAAGTTGTGGGTTTAATTCCTGGTCGGCACATAACTAGGTTGAGGGTCTGGTCCCTGGTCAGGGTGCGCACGGGCAGCAACTAACCCATGTTTCTCTCTCATATGAATGCCTCTCTCTCTCTCTCTCTCTCTCTCTCTCTCTCTCCCCCTTCCTCTCTCTCTAAAAGCATATCCTCAGGTGAGGGTTAAAAAAAAAATAGTTTGGATGATTCGATAAACTAAAAGAAGGCCTGATTATAATCTATGCTAATCTTAATTTTGTAGTATAAAATGAAATTTTAATTTAGCTTTGTAGTTTGGCTTATCTAAATGAAATTCTTATAAGTCTCAGTTTTTTCAAGGAGTACATTAGAATATTTACTGTAAAAAATTTTGAACTCTGTGAAAATATTTGGGATGTAATAGCAGAAGCCACCTTTCATCAGGCCCTCCTCCCTTTGGCGCCACCTCCCTGGGGGTGCCCACTGTTGCTCTCTTGCTAGAGGCCGTGTGTACAGTGGCTAAGGGTTGACTCTGGAGCAGAGTGTGTGGGTCTGGGTCCCAGCGCTGCCACTTACCAGCTGTGTGACCTTTGGCAAGTTACTGAACCTCAGTGCTCCACTGTTCCCTCATCTGTGAAGTAGAGATAATAATGTTCCCACCTCAGAGGACTGATGTGAGGATTAAATGAGATGAACTGTGTGAGAACTTAGAAACAGTGTTTTAAATATAGAGAATGCTGTGTAAATTTTAACTATTACCATCACTGTCACCCCCAGTTTTTGTAGGATCATTATATGATTGGTTTGTTTTTCCAGGTCTCTTTCTATGCAAACATGACACTTTATTTATTTATTTTTAGAGAGAGGGGAAGAGATGGAAAAAGAGAGTGGGAGAAACATTAGTTGATTACCTCTCTCACGCATCCCGACTGGGGACTGGGCCTACAGCCCAGGCCTGTGCCCCAACCAGGGATCGAACTGGTGACCTTTCGCTTTGCGAGACGATGCTGAACCACTGATCCATGCCAGTCAGGGCCCAAATATGATGTTTTAAAAAAGACTAATGACCTAAATAGAATTAAATACCCCAAAATTAAGTACTGTCCCTCAATGAGGGTAATGATTACATTTGCATTTGTCATAGAAGGATGTCTCTGGTACATTGAGTGATAGAGCCAGTTGCAGAACAAGAGACAAAACAAATACCATAAAACTATAACTACTCCTCCACCCAATTATCTCTTCATTTATTGTGCGCGGAAAAAGTCTGGCAGGAACCACAACACTCTGTTAAGAGTCACATTCCTGAGGAGTGAAAGTGTAGGATGGAGGGCTTTCACCTTTCCCTCATTATACTGCTCTGTTGTCTGGATTTGTAATAATAAGCGTTTATTACTTTTATAATTTCTAATAAACAAAACAAAGTTTTATGTCTCTCCCAAATCCTTAAATTTTATTAATTGAACCAAGACCTTATGTGTTTTACCTAAGTGTGTCTGGAACTTCTTAAAAATTTTTAGTCAGTACTTCTCTCAAGGGTGATGAAATCCATCGATTTATTGCTTGTTTTTGTAAGGAAAAACTTCCTTTTCTTCATCATTTTAATGATTTCATTTCCTACAGTACCTAAGGGAGCCCTGCATGTTTTAACACTGACGTGAACCTCCACCTCTAAGCTTCCTGCTCTAAAACTTCTACTCTCACATTTGTTAACCAGAAATCAAGCTGTACTGTTGTAGACAGGCATGTTCTCAATTTCACAGTCACCTCTTGTTTGGAATCTCCAATCCTGGGACAAATTTTTTTTTACCTCCCTGCAGCTATGTTAATCAGAAAGTGTTTAAAGAGCAGAAAGGTTACTCAGTTTTATTGTATTTTCACCCCCTCAATGAAAATAGCCTTATCATTTTTTCAAATTTGAAAAGTGATACACAAACAGTAGTCAACTCAAACATAGAAAAATATAAAGAGGATATATAATCATCCCAAATCCTACAACCAGAGATAATATCACTAACATTTGATTAATTTCTTTTTAGTTATCTCTTTATTTTTCCTTTCTCTGTGGTCACACACCTAAAATCACATACAAACATTTATTATGTAGTATATATAAACATAAAGGGACCATAACATATGTTTTCTTTCACATTCTCTTTTTTACTTAACTAATATTCATGGACATCCATTCACATCAATATAGATAGATCAACATCCTTATTTTTCATAGCTGTATGGAGTTTAATTGCATGGATATTTAACCAGTCTTCTCTTGATGGACATTTAGGTTGTTCCCAATTCTTTGCTACTTTATATAGTGCTGTAATGGAGACTATTTGTCCTTAGACTGAATTTCTAAAAGTAGAATTGTTGAATCAGAATTTTCTTTTTTTTTCATCCTCACCCAAGGACATGGTTATTGATTTTAAACAGAGGAGGAGGGAGGAAGAAAGAGAGGGAGAGCAACATTGATCAGTTTCCTGTCATACACACCCCAGCTGGGGACTGAACCCGCAACCTAGGCATGTGCCCTGACCAGGAATCCAACCTGTAAGCTTTCAGTCTGTGGGATGATGCCCCAGCCAACTGAGCCACACTGGCCAGGGCTCGCTCGCTCGTTCTTGCTCCCTCCCTCCCTCCCTTCCTCCCTCCCTCCCTCCCTTTCTCCCTCCCTCCCTTGATTTTAGAGAGAGAGAGAGAGAGAGAGAGAGAGAGAAAGGGAGAGAGATAGACAGACAGACACAGACAGACATCAATTTGTTGTTCCACTTATTTATTCATTCACTGTTTGCTTTTTGTATGTGCCCTGACTGGGGATGGAACCCACAGCCTTGGCCTATCAGGATGATTCTCTAACCACCTGAGCTCCCAGGCCAGGAATCAGAATTTTCATGTACAATATTTTGATTTTTATTTATCGCTAAACTGTTTTTCATAAAGGCTGTAAAAATGTAAAGTACACAAATTCTGGTTAGACTGTCTGATTCTTCATGCTCTGCCAACACTAAATATAGTTATTTTAAGTAAGTCTTTGCAATCTAAGAAATTTTAAAAATTATGTATCATTTTAATTTTATCTTATTTGAGGTCTAGTGAGATTGAATATCTGTCACCTGTTTATTGGCCATTTATTCTTTTCTTTTATTTGCCTGTTATTGTCCTTTGCCCATTTTTGATACATGATTTTATTTATTTTTTTGTAGAAGCAATTTGCTCTGTAATGGGCTTAGCCTGAAATCACTCGCTGAGACTGTTTTGAACTTTTCCCTTGACAAGTCCCTTGTACTTCGTTGCAGCAACTGGGATGCTGAGGATCTTACAGAGGACCAGGTACTTCTTATTAGAGTAGTTGAAGAATGGAAGAGTCATTGCTTGTGAGCTATATTTGTTTTTAAAATTCTAATCCTCAAATTAGGTACAAGTATTGGGCAGAAATGCCTTAAAATAGATGCCTTGTCTGATGATGCCCAAAATAATAATGCTTAATGAAATTTTAGAAAATGCAGAAAATATTGGATTGGCCAAAAAGTCCATGTGGTTTTTTCCATAAAATAAAAGACACATTTTCATTTTCACCGATAACTATTGATTTGGATATTTTGAGTACATCAGCTCTTTCTCACATGGTAGAACGTTAGTTGTTCTCAATTAATGTTTTGATTTGGTCACTATCAACTCCAACTGGTCTACCTGACTGTGGAGCATCGTCTGCCAAGAAACCTCCAGCATGAAACTTCTCAAACCACTTTTGACACATTTTATTAGTTACAGGCACTGTGCAGATCTCTTCTTGCATTTCAGTTGCGTTTTTAACTTTCTCGAAATAATAAAGGTAATGTATTATTACCTTTCGGCATTGAAATATGCTGAAAATGTTGAGTATTTTCTTCTATCTTCAATATTAAAATGGCTACACAAAAACTTGCCAATTTTGATAAGTTTTTTTTAAATGGATGCTGATGTGACAGCTGTCACAATACAATCTAACAAAACTGTTCCAAATGAAGTTCAAGACAACTAAGAACTACGAGAGCCATCTTACAGAAAAAAAAACAAAAAACTCTTGGGCCAACCCAATAATATTTAAATTTGACATAAAAAAATGGATTGAGAGCACAGCACATATGGCCAGGGCTTTTGGACTCGTGGGTTTTATTATCAATAACTAGATATTACAGTCAAATGTCAGTAACTAGAAGTCTTTTCTCACAGGCTACTCAGTTTCTCCAGAGAGGAGTCTCTAGTTGCTGCCCAACGTATAAGCCCACAGCCTATGTTCTGGCAGCTGAGTGGGGAAGGGTGCTTAGTCTCGCCATCCAACATGTAGACATTCTCACTCTCCCTTCTTTTCCAGATGACACTGCGCCTCCCACCTCCGCCATGCCTCATATTACTAGGTCCAGATCCTCTGTGATTTGGCCATTAAATGACTTAAATTTGTCAAATCAAATTCTGCACATTGATTAAACCAAAGCAGAAAGATGAGTTTATTGTAAGGGTTTCAACCTGCAAGCTAGGAAATTCAAGGCTATGGGAGCAATGAGTTCCAAGTTGCTCACGGGTTTTTATAGGGTAAAGTGAAGTTACTCGGCTTTTTCAGCTGATTGATCTCCCAGTGGTCTTCTTCCTTATTTGGATCAGGGTAGCTAAGAGAGGAACAAAGAACTCCAAAGATGGCGTGCACAGACTTGGCGTTTGGGGGATTGGCTGTCTTCCTCTGCTGATTTCTGAGGAGAACTATAAATTCCTGCAATTTATGTTAGGTGAAGTTTTGTTTTCTTTAATGTGCCTGCTTTGGCCAGCTCCATTTTGTTCCTGACATAAGTGACTCCATTTTAGTTTTGGCTCTACAGACTTTGTACTCTTGGGTTAAAGAAGGAGTAATTGGCCCTGTGGTGTGAAGAGATCTGGAGTTTGTGTTCTTTATGGAGACCTTATCCCCCTGTTTTCACCCCTACTTGCTTTCACAGATACCTGCCACCTCCTATTCCTTATGCTTTACCATTCTTTGTGGTTCAGATTAATTTGATTTTTAATTTTTGGTTTACCACCTCTTATAGGCTGAGGTTTCAGCCTTCTCTTGATTGCCAAGTCAGCTACCACTTGTTTATTTTTCCAAAATGTTGTTAGTGGAAAGACTTAGCAATAGTTCAACAGTTAGTATCTTAAGGTTAATATTATCCTGTGAAGGAGTTCTGGAAATCAAATTATGTGAATTTGTTTTCTACAGCCATTTCTGATTTGCTGTGACTCTAAGTTACTTCTTTGTGCCTTGGTTTGTTCCTTCCTTCTTTACTTCCTTCCTCTTGATAGTTTTACTGAAATATACTTTACATACAATCAAATTCACCCATTTAAGGTGTACAAGTCAATGGATCTTAGTATTTTAACAGAGTTGTGTAACCCTCATCACAATTTAATTTTACAACATTTTCATTACCCTAAAAAGAAACACCATACCCATTAGTGGACCCTTCCCATCCCCTGCAACACCTAGGTTTGGTGGTCTTTTGAAGCATGAAAGTTTTAATTTTCATAAGGTCTAGTTATTTATTTTTTAAAATCATTCCTGCTTTTGGTATCATATCTAAGAAGTCATTGCCTAACCCAAGGTCATGAACATTTACTCTTCTGTTTTCTTCTAAGAGTCTTATGTTTTAGCTCTTATACGTAGGTTTATGATCTATTTTGAGTTAATTTTTGTGTGTGACATGAGGTAGGGGTCCAACTTCATTCTCTTGCATGTGGATATCCAGTTGTTTCCATACCATTTGTTGCAAGTGCCTGCTTTTTTTTCCCCATTTGAAAATAATTTGTTAAAAAGCACTCTGAACTTTTCACATTCAAGCATACTCTTCCCGTGGCAGACCACCTGCTAATAGATATATTGATTGTTATTGGTCTAGGTGGAAAATGTTATCCAAACTTGTTTTATTTTAGAAGCATTAAAAAAATCCTTACTAATAATACCATTTTCCAGGCGTGGTTATTAAGGCGTGGTTATTAAAGAAAGCTTAGCCCTGGTTGGCGTAGCTCCGCAGATTGAGTGCCGACCTACAAATGGAAAGGTCGCCGGTTTGATGCCCAGTCAGGGCACAGGCCTGGGTTGCGGGCCAGGTCCCCAGTCAGGGGTGTGCAAGAGGCAACCAATTGATGTATCTCTTACAGATCGATGTTCCTCTCCCTCCCTTCCCCTCTCTCTAAAAGTAAATAAAATCTCTTTCAAAAAGAGTGAAATCTTAAAGTCTGTATAGCCTTTGTTGAGAAAAGCTATTAATTATAGCTTTGACTACTTTTATTTATGACCAGCTTGCCTGTGACATGTTGATTGGGAGAATGACTTATTATTATTAAATAAATTCCAGAAATGGGCCTTTGACTTTGGGTTTGAGGCCCATGTTTGAAACCTTTGTTTTCCTTGTTTTCAACGTCTTATTAATCAGTGTGGCAGTGAACTTCACTATAGTCACACAGAACTTTTAATGAATGTTGGCTGTTCTAGATGATCATCATCCCTAAAGTGAAGTTGATATACTAGTTGTCTGACCTATAGGAACTAATCTACCCCAGGCTTGGAAAAAATCTGTCTAGCAGGTTTGGTAGCAGATAGAAACTTCGCTGATTTATATCGATTAGGATTTTTGAGCATTTACAGTAAGCCATTATTGCCCTGGCCAGTGTGGCTCAGTTTGTTGGGAGCGTTGTCCAGTAACCAAAAGGTTGTGGGTTTGATTCCTGGTCAGGGCACATACCTATATTGCAGATTCAGTCCCCAGTCTGGGCACATATGGGAGGCAACCAGTAGGTGCTTCTCTCTTTCCCTTCCTCTCCTTCTAAAGGCAATGAAAAAAATGTCCTCAGGTGAGGAAAAAGTAAGCCATTATTTTAACTACTTTAGTTAAAACAGGGAACATGAGGATTCATTATACTATTCAATTTGTTTTTCTATAATTTGAAATTTTTCATAATAAAAAGCTTTTAAGAAGTACACTGTACCTAGGTTATTGTACATTTTGAATTAGACCTAAAAGTTGTTTATATCTTTGTGATGATTTTAAAGTTGCTCTCTCCGGTTTGCCTTCCAGATTCCACTGATCTTTGACTTTTCTCTTCAGGTAATTTATGCTGCCAGGGATGCCCAGATTTCAGTGGCTCTCTTTCTCCATCTTCTTGGATACCCTTTCTCTAGGAATTCAACTATAGAAGAAAGTGATGACCTCACTGGCTGGAGAAAGGTCTTAGAGAAATGCCAGGATGTGGTAGACATCCCGTTCCGAAGTAAAGGAATTAGCAGATTGGGAGAAGAGGCTAATGGGGAAGCAACGGAATCTCAGCAGAAGTCAAGAAATAAGAAGTCTAAGGTCGATGTAATGGTGCCAGGCAACCACCAGGGGAAAGACCCCAGAAAACATAAAAGAAAGCCCCTGGGGGTGGGCTACTCTGCCAGGTAACTGACTCGTTCCCTGTCTGGTAAAGAGCCGGAGGCCCAGCCTCCAGCAAAAGGCATGTGATGCCCGCCCTGGGGCTGGGGGAGGCTCGTGGGTAAGAAACAAAGGTTCTCCAGGGATTAATATTATTCCTTTCCTTCAAGGACATTGGGAGCTATCCTTTGATTTATTTGCGTAATTTTCTCCTTTTCCGCTTTTACTTCTTCATCGTTGGGCAGTTGGAGTGGAAATGAGGAGAGCTTAACCTAGCTTTGTCACTGACCCCAATTTGACCTTAGACCTGTGCTTTCTCCATGAGAGTATAATTATTATTCCTTCTTGCTTCAGGATAGCTGTGAAAATGAGTAAGATGAAGTGCCTCATACTTTTCAGGAGAAATGCATCATTTGATTCCTTGTTCATTTGGTGTTTGACTATTTAGAGTGGCATCCAGCTCTAAGTCAATATTACTCTCTAGCCGAGGAGAATTTTTCTGTAACTTATGCCTCTGTTGCAGAAAGATGACTAATAAGTACTTCGGAGTGGAAGTTCGATCCCTGTACCAAAGTGCCTTTAGGAATTGGATGATCAAATTGCAACAAGTATTGCGTTTGAGCCAGAAATAAACCCACTTGGCCCTCATTACCTTAGACTGACGTTCTTTAATTTTAATTTACTTTGTTTAATCCAATGATTGATTATTCTGTAGGACAGTGTTCTTGGTGCTCTGTTCCTGTTTGTTTTCATAATAGAACCCACTCCCTAATGTCCCAATCCATACATATAAAAACTAGAAGTATAAACTGTTCATTTTTAATTCTGTTTACTAGCCCAATGCAGATGGAGGAATTAACGTGGTTTCTTTCCCTATGTGGGTTTTGTTTTTTCCCCCCGTAAATGTAATGTTTGTCCCCAGTGCTGAGAATACCTTGGGTTACTCAGAAGAGAACGTGGGAAGATGACTGGTGCCTTCACCAATAGTTAGCTTTCAGTTTTAGATTTCCCTCTCCCTTCCCTGCAGAAAGTCACCGCTGTATGACAACTGCTTTCTCCATGCTCCCGATGGACAACCCCTGTGCACTTGTGATCGAAGAAAAGCTCAGTGGTACCTGGACAAAGGCATCGGAGGTTTGAGAGTCACCTGCCATCTTTCATCTGTAAATTAGGTTCATGTGGGCACCGGCAGAGGTGGAGAGTGAGATAAGGCAGAGAGACCCTGAGTCACATGGGAAGGTGCTATTCAAAACCCCAAAATAGTGATGTCTGCCAGGACACAGACGAGAACAATTAAGGTTGCTTTTCTTCTCCGGGGCAAAGATGGGCAGTCAGACACTAACTAAAACTTCTTTTCTCTAAGAGCTGGTGAGCGAAGAGCCTTTTGTGGTCAAGCTGCAGTTCGAGCCCGCAGGGAGGCCCGAATCCCCAGGAGACTACTACCTGATGGTGAAAGAGAACCTGTGTGTAGTGTGTGGCAAGAAAGACTCCTACATTCGGTGAGTGTGGGGCTGCCTACCCCGACTGCCTGCCTCCGAGGGAAGCAGCCTTTGTAGCCCTATGCAGAGCCCGCAGGGGCCTTGCTGGAGGCCGCCCACTTTGGCTGAGAGATTGCCCCTAGGGCACATTCCAGTTTCCCTGAGAGTTTGGACTCTGGGCCTGGCCTTGCTCTGGTGGCCCCTACCCTTCCTGAGCCCAGTCCTTAGTTTCTGGAATGCAGTACTCTTTTCAGTAACAGTTTGCCATAAGAGAGTGGTACCCTTTTGCTCATAGAGGAACGGAGACTAGTTCCTTTACAAGCCGCCTTTCTGTCCGCATCATTATAATCCTCCCTCGAGCGGCTCACAAGCTCTCTGATTTTTGGTACTGTTCACGAAGTACCCAGACGACCTGAAGGCACACGCTGGGAGAGTCTGGGAAGACTAGTCTGTGTCAGGGACGCCCCCCGCAATGGAGGTGAAGCTGCCTGTTGAGCCTCGGTGCCCAGACTCTTAGCTTTCTCCTTGGCTCCTGTGGAGTAACTCACTTTCTTCCTTTCTCCCCTTGCGAAGTGAGACAAGTAGTCATTGCTGCCAAGAGTTTGTTTCGTTTTTGTGTTTTTTAAGATTTTATATATTTATTTTTAGAGAGAGGGGAGAGGATGGAAGAGGAGAGGGAGAAAAACATCAATGTGGGAGAGAAGCATCAATTTGTTGCCTCTCACACGTGCCCCAACCAGGGACTGGCTCCGCAACCCTGGCACGTGTCCTGATCAGGAATCGAAACACCAACCTTGCGCTTTGCAATATCACGCCCAACCCACTGAGCCACACCAGCCAGGGCAAGAGTTTTTCTTGAGAGCTTAGTCCTCCTTAGAAAATAACGATGGACTTTGATGAAGCAGAGAAATAATCTTAGAGTAAGAGATTCTTCCAGAGAAGGAAATCAGCTTTTTCAGGTTACCAGGCCGTCAGAATTTCAGGGGTAGAAGCTACCTGCTACATGGTTTGAGAGAGTTGTCTTCCACGTGTTAAAGGCAATTGGAATTTTATTTCATTTCTCTGATACTTTTCCTTCTGGAAGAACTGAAGCCTGATAGCAGTTAGTCTGTTCTCACTTAAAGAAGAGAGGACCCTAGGGACAGGTAGGTGCCTGGGTCTAGAGCGGAATAGGTAGTATTGTCTTTATGTCATCTCTGTTGGGTTGCGGCGCCCAAGCCTTCGCAGGCATGTTTGGGTCCAGATCAGAATCCAGTAGCCCCTGTGCTAGCTCCAGGTGTGTTCTGTGCCATGTGCTAATGAGCACTGCCTTCTGGGTGGGCTTGCTCAGGAAGAACGTGATTCCACACGAGTACCGGAAGCACTTCCCCATTGAGATGAAGGACCACAACTCCCACGACGTGCTGCTGCTCTGCACCTCCTGTCATGCCATCTCCAACTACTATGACAACCATTTGAAGCAGCAGCTGGCCAAGGAGTTCCAGGCCCCCATTGGCTCTGAGGAGGGCTTGCGCCTGCTGGAGGACCCGGAGCGCCGGCAGATGCGTTCTGGGGCCAGGGCCCTGCTCAACGCCGAGAGCCTGCCTGCCCGTCGGAAGGAGGAGCTGCTGCAGGCTCTCAGAGAGTTTTATAACACGGACACTGTCACGGATGAGATGCTTCAAGAGGCTGCCTGCCTGGAGACCAGGTACAGTCAACAGTTCTGGTCAGAGAAGGGTGAGGAATAATCCAGTGACCTTAACCCTGATTACTTAGTGGGCACACTTGCCAAAGAGGGGGCATTGGAGGTAGAGGTGCAATGCAGAACCTCATGATTATCCCAGTAAGTATCTAATGACTTAAAATACCATGGGGTGGGAATAGAACAATCTGTTTGAGAATTTCCTTTCTATAGGAGACTTTCCTTCTATCCTTGACCCATTAAAGTCATATACTTATGTCCACTTTCATTATTAGCAGGAGAGTTCAAATGCAATAGAGTTGTGCTTTATACATTTAATGAAGAAGTAAATCCTCAAGTCACATAAAATGAAAGTAATAGTCAAAAAACACCCTCAAATCACTGACGTTGCCCGAGAAATACAAGCGTGTAGGGTTCTGTGTCCGACCTGCCCAGGTCTGCGGGGCTTGTGGCCGATGGCTTCACGTGTCCCCTCTCCTGCACTCCAGGGTGTAGGCCCACTGAGTGGGATGTTGGCCGGAATTTCCGTTACTATTTCAATTACTCTACGCCTTTTTCCTTCCTTTCTTGCTTTCTCAGACCTCCTTCTCCATGAGCACATAGTTGAATTCACATGACTTCATTCAGTGTTCCTAAAGGAGAAGTTTGTGGTCCTGAGAAATGAATGGGCCCACGGCTCAGATGACTAAAACTCTAGGCCACTTGCTGTAGTTTTGCTTCCCAACTCTCACTTTTTTCAGCAGTCCTCGGGGTTGAAATAATTGAACTAAGAGCTTCACAAAACCCCAGTAGTGATGCTGGTTGCCTATAGTATTTTTGTTATCAAAAAACCAAAATACCTTAGCTATAGCAACAAATATTTATTGAACAAATATTTATAGATATACTAATCTATTTAATCAAGCTAATAAACTTTATATAACTTGTCTTGATTATTTCTTCTAACCCTTTGAGGTAGAATTTAGGTTTCTTACTGGTAATTGCTAACATTGTATCTTACATTTTTAAAAAATCTTTCAGAATTTAAAAAAGTTTTTTATTGAATTTGATACTTATTGATGTTATAGAATAGATGTTGTTGTCCAAGTTTTATATTAGATACCCTGAGGTTAAGTAACTTGTCAAGGTCACATTAGAAATTAATGACACAGACTCCTTTAACTAATTCCCAAATGTATTTTCTAAAACAGCCAAACTTCTCCTTTCAGCCATAGACCTTTTTAATAAATTTACTTTGCGGACTTGGATAGAAGGGCCTTGGACTTGGATATCTAGGACCGAGAAGAACAGCTGTTTAGGGAAAGATAGACTAGTTAGTGGGGTGCGTGGGAGCTAAGTAATAAAATGTCTGGCAGTGCCCAGAGGCCACTGACACTGCTCAGCTCGTGGAGTCTTGGGAGGGAGGATGAGAGTGGGGTGTGGATGCAGAGAGAGGAGCGGAATTTGCAGGGCAGATAATCTTTAATCTGAAAGAAAGGTAATCTTTATTCAGAGGAGGCAAAAGCCCTGTTCACTTGGTGTCAGGGCAGTTTCTGAAGGCCCTTCAGCATATCTGGGAGGGAGGCAGGGATTTATTTTCCCATTAAACGGCACCAGCTGCACAAGGAGCAACCGCTGTAGCATTTCACTGTGACTGAAGCCCTTTTCAGGGATGTGATCTGGCATCCTTTTGTGAGAAGGAAGGTACTAAAGAAATGGCCCACCTTGCACTTTACATTCAGACGTTAAACTGTTATAAAAAAAAACAAACACATGGCCAGATTTAACCACCTCATATAAATACTGGGTACGGTTCAGGATGAATAAAAGGAGCATGAGCTGGTAACTGAGCATCCTGGAGCAAATACAGGGCCAGCGTTCTTCGCCCAACATCAGCCAGATGGTAGGGCCCCTCTAAAGGCAGTTGTTTTCCCACAAGTATAGCTCAGAATCCCCAAATGCCTTCTGGTGGATTGTGTACAACATGCCAAAACCATTTTTTTAAAGGCATATATGGTAAAGAGGATGTTTCAAAAACATTAAAGGAGGCAACCCATTAGGAGCCTAGCAGCCCCCCTTACATATACCCTAGTGGAGGCTCCTGGGCCCGCAGCATTTGGAGCCACCTGTAAGATCATCCTGTGCCCGTTTCCCTCAGACCCTCTGTCCTCTGTGTCTTGGCAGGATTTTTAATGAAAAGTACATTCCTCACGGGCTGAAGGTGGTGCAGTGCCATAGCCAGGGCGGGCTGCGCTCACTCATGCAGCTGGAGAGCCGCTGGCGCCAGCACTTCCTGGACTCCATGCAGCCCAAGCACCTGCCCCAGCAGTGGTCCGTGGACCACAACCATCAGAAGCTGCTCCGGAAATACGGGGAAGACCTTCCCATCAAGCTGTCATGAGAGCTGCTCTGCTCGCAGGTTAGGACAGCTGGGAAGCTGGAGCCACGGTGGAAAAGTCACCTCATCCTGTTTGAATACATTGTTAATTGTCAAAGCCTGTGACACAACTCAGAATACTAACCCATACTGATCCCAGGATGCTTCTGGTGGAACATGGCTGTTATTTTAAGGGGAGCTAATGGTTTTGATTTTAGTTGGGCAGAGTGAAAATTCTTTTTTCCTCCCTTTATTTTATTTTTATGGACAAGGAGGGCCTAGAATTTATTTTACTCTTTCTCTTCTACCCGCCCCCGCCAACCCGTGTGGATGGTAAATTAAGGATTCTCCCTGAAGTGACATGTGGGGACTCTCAGGTTTCTAATACATTTCTTTCCTGTTTAGTATGTTGATTTCTCTCAAACAGGGTGTCAGGTATTTTAACCCAGTCAGGTCAGGAGGGGGGAAAACGTTCTTCCAGGGGGTTGGAGATATACACAAGGCTTCAGGTTCATTTTCCCAGTTCAGCCTCATAATTAAAAATTCTTTGGCTTAATGGTCTCCCACAATGCACCTGCTTGGGATCCGTCGCATCTGAATCACTTCAGTTTATTTCACACACTTGAGAATGCTGCCCTTGACATGTCCAGGACCAAAGCAGCAACTTCCTGCCCTGCGCTTCCACCCTAACACTGGAGGGAATCCTTTTCTGGAAATAGGTCTTCGACTTGGGTGGGGCAGAGAGAAGTCTAAGCACCATCTCCCAGGAGACCTTTGATAATTTGCTTAGCTTTTCCTTTCATGCTGTTCATTGTCTGCTTGTTGCAATCCTCCTGCCCATAACTGCAAGATTTTTAGCTTAATCCCTTTCTGAGAGGAAGATTATCTTTTCTCAGAAGCAGTATTAGGTCCCTTCAGTGTTCTGTGTTCCATTAGATTTGCAATACTGACCTCTTGTGAGCATTTTATTATCTCTTGGAGTCATTTGGTTAGGTTGCAATGTGAACATTTCCCCATCCTCTCTCATACCTGGAACACTGAGATTAAGTAATGTTTAGATATTCAAACCAGTGGTGTTTTTATCTTTTAAAATGTGAGGTCAACACTTTAAGCATGAAATCAACTTATTAGTGATTAGTATTTTTTCTGAAGTATTAGGAAAACTTTCTTACTTTATAAGATTGTAATAAGGTTAAAAAAGAATTTTCTGGCCAGAATCCAACAAGAGCTCTGTTTTGAAATTGTGCCCAAGTTGGTGATGGTTGCTCTAACACTGATAAATAAAACTTCTAAGCACAAAACTCACTGACTGTACCTGTAAAACTTTTTTCTTCTTATCTTTGTAAAATCGGTAAATATTCTCGGGGAAGGAAGTGGTATCCTATGCATTCCTGCCGCGTGGCGGGACTGCGGTATGTGTGCACAGATGGATATTCACACACAGCAACAGCTTCGGCCCGTCAGCAGTAGCCCACAAATGTGTGTGCACCTCCTCCAGTTTGTTCCCCTGGCCCTTCATTCCCATTTGTCCTCAAAAAGGCATTTCTGGGATATAAACTAGAAATCCTTGAAAATGAGTAGTACCAGGCACTGTGGGGAGCCTGTGTTCAATGCGGTAGGTTCTTATGGTACCTGTATGTCCGTGGCCATACTGCATGGAACCCAGTGGTCAACCGTGGAGATGGCTAGGTGGTCATGTAGTAGTCAGACTGGCCACAAGGTGGCACTCACAGATTTTGTTTTATACTCATTCTTGAGAAAAAGGCTCTTAACACATGGATCCTGAACATAACTCAGGACTTACGTTTCAAAATTTGTGTACCTTATTCGAGGTCATGTTGATAGCTTCATAAGAAAAACTTCTTCCTCTGAAACAGGGAGTAGGGCTTTCATTCTCTTTCCCTGTGATCCTCCTGCTAAGAGGTAAGAAACATGGGCAGGTCATTTAAGGTGCAGTGGCTGCTGTGAGGAGGAGGAATGGGTTCTCCCGTAGAGCTTCCAGCAACCACAGCGGAGGAGCAGGCTGGACTGTGACATATGAGGTTTCTCATCCTTTTCAGAAGTTATTGTGTAGACATGGATCTTTTTGTTCTCTGAGTCAGCCTTGGACTTTATTAGCCTTTCCCTAAGACTGCTATTTCAAATGACATCTTTGAGAGTAGGTAGACTATAAAATAACTTTTTTTTCTGATACAAAAGTAATTATGCTTATTATAGAGGAGTCTAAAAAAGAATTAAAATCATCCATCTAACCTCCATCTAGAGCAGAGCTAACCTTTGCTGGAATGTTTATGCATTTAAAAATGCACATAATACATGTATTTAAACAAAGTTGAGAGCCATGCATCGATCCAGCTTGGTATCCTATTTTTTTCCCCTCACTTAACATGGTATCGCAAATAATGAATTTCCTGTGTCCTTAAATATTTGAAGTAGATTTCTAATGGTTTTGCCTCACTTTAGTTATCCATTCCCACACTTGAAAATTTTGGCTGTTTCAGGTCCCTGGTTAATGAATATCAGTGACACTGTGGTGAACTTCCTTGTCTATAAATCTTTGACTATATCTTTAATAATTTCATTAGAAAATTGCCCTGGTTGGTATGGTTCTGTGGATTGAGTGCTGACCTGCGAATCAAAGGGTCGCGCCTTCCATCCCCCAGTCAGGGCACATGCCTGGGTTGCGGGCCAGGTCCCCAGCAGGGGGCACATGAGAGGCAACCACACATTGATGTTTCTCTCCCTCTCTTTTCCATCCCTTCCCCTCTCTCTAAAAATAAATACAATAAATCTTTTTTTAAAATTCATTAGAAAATCACCCAAGAAATTTTATGTGAGGAAGGGACTCACAGTGCTGATGTGAGTATGCATTGTTATCACCCTCAGGGGTATATATATCAAGGGAACTCTTCTCTTTGACCCTGTAGCTTGAGTTCCAGTGCACTTGTTGGGCTCGCCTATAAGTGGCGGTGAGAGGACAGTGTCCTAACAAGGGTCTGTTTGCAGGCTTAGAGTCTCTTCTCTGTTTCTCTTCTGTGTCTCAACCTTTATCGCCTCATTTTCCCCTTGCAGTCAGTGTGGGGGTTCGTTCGTTTGCTTGCTTGTTGGAAAACTGCCTATTTTAAAATTATAAATGTAAAAATAATTTTTAAAATTATTCTAAAAGAGCCCTGGCTGGTGTGACTCAGTGGATTGAGTGCCAGGCTGTGGACCAAAAGGTCGCCAGTTCGATTCCCGGTCAGGGCACATGCCTGAGTTGCAGGCCAGGTCCCCAGTTGGGGGCATGAGAGAGGCAACCAATCCATGTTTCTCTCGTGCATTGATGTTCCTCTCCTCTCTTTCTCCTTCCTTTCCCTCTCGCTCTAAAAATAAATCAGTAAAATCTACGAAAAAATTTTTATTTAAAAATAAAGGTTATAGACAGATGTTTTTCCCCTGCTTGACAAGCAATTAGTGATTTGCTATCCTAAAGTGAACAAAGCACAATATTCAGGGATTTGTTGCCTCTTAAGAGTGCAACCATAAGTTACTTATTCTTATCCATGTCACGGATAGAGATCAGATGACAAAATGTGTTCTGTTGAAATAAAGCCACTTTAATCCCTCATTTTAGACTCTGAGGAACCCAGGAGACAGAAAGAGCTTTTGTTCAGCTTCCTATTCTACCTGTTGATTTAGGGCCCTAACATTTGACTAAAATTTAAATTCTTAGTTTACCTTGCCTTTCTGAATTTTTTATCCATTCACTTATCTTTTCTTCTTTTTTTTCATTATGTGTTATTATCATGACAGGTATCACTTTTTATTTTTAAATGAGATAGTTTCTCAGTTTGCTAGTTTACTAATTAGCATATGTTTTAAAAGGATTCCTTTTCCTTATCTTTTGTCTTTTCTGTTGTGTAGATATCTGGTCATTTTCTGGGTACCTAATCCCTTAGGAAAACAGCGAAAAGCAGTTTCTCTTGGATGAGATAAGCTAGAAGAAAGTATAAGGATGATTCTTGTTATGATTAACTCTTGATCTGAATAACATAATACTAATACATAATCCCCCCAATATTTTTATTTTAGAACTCAGCTGTAATTTTCAGGTACTCGCCAAGTTGCCTCCTCATGCTTCTACCTGTCCTCAGTCCTGGAGCAGGGCCGACAGTCCACTTCTTCAGAAGTGCCTGTCCCACCGGCCTACTAGGAGACACATTAGTCACTCTCTTTGCATGAGGCTTGCTTAAATGCCAACATGTTCTTTGGGAAGGTGGAAGTACAGTAGGCCATTGTTTTCTTCTAATTAGCCCTGTCTGTTGACAGCTCTGGTTAGAGGTCCCTAGACCCTGTGGGTGACAGGGCCAACTGCGTATCATTGGGAGATAATCAAGAACTGACTTCATCTACACAGGAACGGGGAATGTCAAAGGACCTAGTTCATGCGTCCTGGCTGTACCCTCTTCTAATGTGGTGTATAATGCCTTAAAAGGTCATCCTCTGCTTAGACTGAATGGAGGTAGTTAATCTCATACTCTCCAGACTGAACTCAAAGCTATTCTGTCCTTTCAGCTTTCTTACTTGTTATTGTTTTTTTCTCTTTAAGATTTTATTTATTTACTTTTAGAGAGGGGGAGGGAGGGAGAAAAAGAGGGAGAGAAACATCAATGTGTGGTTGTTCTTGCACACCCCCTACTGGGGACCTGGCCCGCAACTCAGGCATGTGCCCTGACTGGGAATCGAACCAGCGATCCTTTGGTTCGCAGGCCAGCACTCAATCCACTGAACCATACCAGCCAGGGCTCTTATTTGTTATTAATTCTTAAACTTTTCTCTCTTGCTAGATGGGTAACCTGTTGCCTTTCTGCCAGCATAAACTTCAAAAGCTGTTGAGTTTAGAGTCAGCATTATGATAATAACCATGATGTGTGGTCTAGAATATTCCTGAGCTGAAGAGGCTACTCGTATTCCACTCCTACTTCCCAAAGATCTCCCTTTTCCTGCTGCACCACGCTGGGGCACAGTTGGGGTTCTGACTACTCAGGCCACCAGGGTCTCTACTAAGTCCTGGATAAGAATCAGAAATTTGAGCTGAGTAGACTAATGGGGCTGAAAAGAAATGGGAGATTGAGACGAGGGTCGTTTTAAAAGAGGCCCATCTATTTGGTGGGAGTGCTGGGGGGTGTTGTCCATGTACTTTATATTTTGCTTTTTCCTATACCCAGTTCTGTCATGAGTGGGAGGGTCAGATGAGTGGGCTGGTGACCTGGGTTCTGGTTCTGGCTATCCACTGTTTTATCTTTGGACCCATCACTTAACTTTTCTGGACTCTTATTTACCAATAAAATTATGGGTTGGAATTAGACATGCCGTTAGGGCCTTCGCTGAAGCAGCCTGTAATGCAGCCCACTGCTTCTTTATGTGGCCCTCTCGCTCGGGGGCCGCGTGCCTTCTGCCTCGTTGCACACTCTCATCCCACTCCCACACCTGGGAGTGGACACGGTGCCTGGAAAGGTGGGAAAGAGGGACACAGGATGCCACACCATGTCCTCCTGGCCTCGCTGGCTGGGAGAAGCCTGCTGCCTCCACCTGCTGCTCCACCGGGGGCCAAATACTCTTCTCACCACCTATGCGCTGGGGGGCGGGGCATGGGCGGGGGGTGGGGGACGGTGCTTAGGGGACTCATGTTTCTACTCAGGTCATTACTGAACAGTAAAAAAAGAAGGGAAGCCTTTCCTTTGGAAACCTTTGGTGGTTTCCAAAGAGCAAAATTTTGCAGAGTCCATCTTTATCTTCAGCCGCATTGCTAGTGCTGTAAGGTTTAATAAGAGATAAGCATAGAATGGAAATGAGGCAAGTTTGCCAAGTACTGTAGATGGCAGGATATTGAGGGGGAAAAAAGTGATTCCTTCTCATTTTAAGGTCACCAGAAATGAAGGCTACTATATAGGGAGAATTGGAAAGAGCTGGACACTTTAAAAGGAAAACATTAGACCAGGAAGTTAAAAATAATTCTCTTTTTTTTTTTATGTTGTCACGACTGCTTAAGAAAATTTGAGGGGCCCACATGTTAACACATTGTTAACCATCTATGAATTCTAAGACATGATGAACTCACAGGGAAAGTGGAAACTGGAAACTCTGGGGCCTGCGTTTTGTATAACCCTGACTTGCCTTGGACTTTGTCCTGCTTGCTTTTGCCAGTCTAGACAAACATGTGCAAAATGTAAAGTTTGTGTTTTATAAGCTGCTGAAAGACATTTCTCTCTGCATTCATTCCCTGTGACCTGGCAGAAAATATATTCTCCAGTCCATCCATGCGCTTATTTTCAGTCCCAGCGAGAGAGCAGTGTGTTGGCTTCTCTTTGGGTAGCACAGATTTGCACCAAGTATGCTAAACTTGAAGCTCTTACAGTAATGACCTAAACATAGACGTGAGTCCCCATTTTCTACCAAATTGGTTGTTATTCCAGAAAAAGTGACCAGGTAGCCAAAAGGGAAGCTAAAGTATATTTCTCTGCCCTCTCCTAAATGGACCTTAACTTTATGTAAAATTCTGACATCTTTTGTTATACCCTGTAGGGCCAGCTGGAGCCCCAGTCAGCTTGCTTAGTTTCTTTTTAATCAAGATACTGCATGCCGGGCCCCGGAGGCTTGGTGGGCCTGAGCTGTAGCACATGTGGCTTCCTCCGAGCTCTTGGATACAATGAGCAGGACTAAAGTTGGCTCAGAAAAGGAACAGAAGATGACTCGGGGTTAGTTTTTCTTTTTTAAATGTTATACAAGTGCAGAGCAGTTGGCTGCCATCCCCTGTCAAACCATCAGCAGAGCTTGACCTTGGCCAAGATTTTGCCTCATCCTCTCGGCATTTCAGCACAGAGTTGCGTTTCAGCAGTGGAATGCTTAACTAAAAGCACATGCTGTAGTGGTGGTTTCCAAAGAGCAAATTTTTGCAAAAAGTCCACATCATGTTGTTTTCCCAAAACAACAGCTCTCTGTGAACCACCAACCCAATAACCCCCCAAATTCTTTGGCATATTTGTACACAATGGCTAAGATTTTTGTTGTTGTTAATAATACTTTATTGAAGTACAGTATAATGAACATACAATAAAGTGTACAAATCACAAGAGTACAGCTCAGTGAAATTTTGATGAATGTATATACACCCCTGTAACCATTAAGGGCTGTTGGGTTGGGTTTGTTGTGTGTTTTTTTTTAACGTTAATTCTCTCTCCTCATGAGGTGTAGCTTGGAATTAGAAGGTTGTACTTTCATCTCGCTGAGCAAATTACTATAAGACAGCACATCCAGGTCAGAATGTGGTGAAGACTTGGTGGTCCCAGTCCAGGCAGTTTGCCCTTTTGTTACTAGTAAACTTGGTTACTACAAAGCTTCATGATGTTTGTATTTAGTGAGTTGCTTTTAAACATAGGTGATACGTGCACCTAGTACAGAGCTTTTAAAAACATGTACCATGAAAAGGGAATCTCCTTGCTAGTCCTTTCCCTCTTTGAAGGTAACCACTGTTACTATTACTTGTCCATGGTATTGCCTTCAGGACGGGGGGGAGAGGGAGAGAAATAGATTTGTTTTCCTTATTAATTCCAGATTTCTTCTCTGATTGTTAACCAGGAATACGTTTCTCTGCCCTTCTCTTCATTCTCTAGGCTCTAGTCTAGGGCACATGTGCAGAAACTTGGATTCTGCAGCCTCAGTAGGACTAACCCGATTTGTCCTGTACTGAAAAGTTCATTCTCTCTGTCATCTGGTTTAAAGTCCATGTTTCTCACCGAATTGGCCACAAGTTAATAATTGTTGAAGCTGGGGTTTTTTGTTTGTTTGTTTGTTTTGTTTTTAATATTAGGTTTGCTACTTTTTAAAGATGGATTGGAAATTTTTCACAATAACATGTTTTTTTAATTCCTGTTTCTTTTGCAGTAACTCCTGCACACACCTGTCAGGATTTTTATTTGCTTTAAAGTAATGCTTGATTGCACCCTAAAAGCAAACTATAGGTGGATCAATGAACAGTCCCACCTCCGCCCCCGACATCCACCCAAATCAGACATTCAAAATCCCAAAGTACGGCATGGACTGGGATGACTGTTCACCTCACAAGCCATTCTTCTCCTTAAACATAGGATTGATCTCACATTTATTTTGAAAAGCCAACTTCTCTGGCAGCCAAAATTTGATTTGATCATAAACCAATAAATCACTCATAAATCTCACGCGGAGCAGTATTTTACACAACTTAACGGGCTCAACAGCCAGGGAAGGAAGAACCGCTCATTCCCAACCCTCTCAGTCAGAGAGAAGAACCAAACTTGCGAGGATAGCTTTCCTTGGCCATTTCTCCTAGTGCCCATCCTTATTTTGTACTCCTCTGTGGCAGTAGTCATGTCTTCCCCAGATTAGAGCTTCCCAAAGATACACACTCCAGGGAAAGGAGTGAGGCACTTCCAATTCAAGGTCCATATGGTTTCCCTAGGGCCATTTTATCCTTGATGTCCTTTCATGCTCTCTTCTTTGTCTTGCTGTAATCTAATAACCCAAGGCCGCTGCAGTCATCATTAAGAGTACTCCCGTGGGTCAGGGAGCTCCCTCTCAGCATCCCTTCAGAGCAGAAGTCACATTTGAGCAGCAGCTGCTTTCTGACAAGCTTGAAGACAGAATGAAGGAGCTCATTGGGTCTTCCCCAGTGGAAGTGGGTAACACAAGCAACCTTTGGGACTGTGACCAATATGCTATGAGTTTAGTGGCCTGGCAGCTAATATGGGGAGTGGAGAGGCAGGTGATTCTCCGATGGGGCAGGAATCTTCATTGCCTCAGCCCTGTGGTCCGTGCAGGGTCCTGACTCTGGAATAGTTCCCAAAGCCTTTGGCTCCAGCCTTTTCTGGGCAAGGAAACAGAACGAGGCAAAGTGCCTGGTATGTTTTAAATAGATTCTGCTTGCTGCAGCCAATAAGCCCAACAGCTTGGGAGGTGAGTGACCCTTCCTGAGAGATTTCTGTTGCGCCATTCCTGTGGCTTCCAACCCCTCGCGTACTGACCACGCCTGCCCTCCTGCTTCTTCTCTTTGACCGAACTCCGCTGGCGTCAGTTGTCCTCTCACCGCTCTCTGAAC